>CAUYQU010011176.1:0-43027 GCA_963574635.1 Cheracebus regulus
GTGGCTCCTCTGCCGGGAATCTCCCGGTCTGTGGGCAACAAAAATTCGTCGGAAAGTGCGGCGTTCACTCGTTCTCTGCGCCTTCACTGGGAGCTACATTCCTGGGCTGTTGCTAATCGGCCATCTTGGATCTCTCTCCCAGTTATTCTCATTTAACAAATTTATTGTTAAAGCATACATGCTAGTGTCACTTTGGATCCTCCAAAAGGCAGACACCAAGATGGAGTCAGATAGGCTAGAGACATATTGAGGAAAATGGCTGTAGGGATACAAGGGAGAGGGACCAGTAGGCAGGGAAGGCCTTCAGAATGCAATATGTGTCTGATAACCTGTGATGAAGACAGAGGAGAGAACTCAAACCTCAGCTGTTCTGAGAGTCTGCCAGCCTGATGAGGAAACTCAGAGCAGATGACCTATTATAGTAGTCCTAGATTGGGCAGAAATGGTCCGACTGCTGGTCTGGAGCAGCCTGGGGAGAACACATGGGTTTCATGTGAATGCTCCAACAGATCAGGAGGACTGGCAGCTGGAGGCTGTCAGCCAGGTTTGTTACTTGAGTCCAGTTTTGAGACCTGCGTGGCACATCTCCATTTTAACCTCATTACACTCCTTAACACTGCACAGATCCACTCTACACCTTTGGGTAGAGTAAATGACAAAGTACAATTACGCCTTCCCAGCAGTCCTCCAAAGTCTTAACTAATTCCAGCATTCACTCAAAAGTTCCAAGTTTCAAATCCAAATTCTTGTGGAAATGAGTTCCTTCTACCTATGAGCCTGTAAAATCAAAACAAGTTTTTTACTTTGAAAACACAATGGGGGTATGGGCATTGGGTAAACTTTTATTCCAAATGAGAGAAACAGGCCAAAAGAAAGGGGTTACAGAGCCCATCCAAGTTCAAAACCTAGGCAGGGCAGTCATTAAATCTTAGACTCCATATTCCATATCCAGGGCACACTGCTGCAAGGGGTGGACTCCCAAGGCCTTGGGCAGCTCAACGCCTGTGTCTTTGCAGGGTCCACCCCTCTCGGGTGCTCTCACAGGTTGTTGAGTGCCTGTGGCCTTTTCAAGCTGAGGGTGCAAGCTGCAGGTGCATCTACAAGTCTGAAGGATGATGGCCCACAGTGCCCCAGAAGGGACTCCATGTGGGGCCTCCAATCCCACATTTCCCCTCCGCACTGCCCTAGAAGAGGCTCTGTATGTCGGCCCCACTGCTGCAGCAGGTTTCTGCCTGAACACCCAGGCTTTTCTATGCATCCTCTGAAATCTAGGCAGAGGCTGTCAGGAACCCACCACTCTTGCACTCTTTGTACCTGCACGCTTAATACCACATGGAAGCCATTTACAACTTGTATTCTCCAAAGTGGTAGCTTAACCTGTATTTGTGCCCCTTTGAACCCTGGCTGGAGCTGGAGCTGCCAAGATGTAGGGAGCAGTGTCCCAAGGCTGTGCAGGGCAGTGGGGCTCTGGGCTTGGTCCATGAAACCATTCTTCCCTCCTATGTCTTAGGGCCTGTGATAGGAGGGGGTGCCGCATATGTCTTTGAAATGTGTTCAAGGCTTTTTTCTCATTGTCTTGACTGTTAACACTGGCTCCTTTTTAGTTATGCAAATATCTCTAGCAAGTGGTTGCTCCACAGCCTGCTTGGATTCTTCTTTTGAGAAAGCTTTTTCTTTCTTTGACACATGGGCAGGCTACAAAGTTTCCAAACTTTTATGCTCTGCTTCCCTTTTAAAATGAGCTCCAGAGCCAGGCGCGGTGGCTCACGTCTATAATCCCAACACTTTGGGAGGCTGAGGTAGGTGGATCACCTGAGGTCAAGAGTTTGAGACCAGCCTGGTCAACATGGTGAAACCCCATATCTACTAAAAATAATAATACAAAAATTGGCTAGACATGGTGGCAGGCACCTGTAATCCCAGCTACTCAGGAGGCTGAGGCAGGAGAACCACTAGAACCCAGGAGACGGAGGTTGCAGTGAGCTGAGATTGCGCCATTGTACTCCAGCCTGGGGGACAAACTTTCTTCCTCATTTCCATCTGAGACTCAGCAGCCTGGATCTCGCTGTCCATATCACTATCAGCATTTTGGTCACAACCATTTAACCAGTCTCTAAGAAGTTTCAAACCTTTCCTCAACTTCCTGTCTTTTTCTGAGCCTTCCAAACTCTTTCAACCTCTGCCTGTTACCCAGTTCCAAAGTCACTTCACATTTTCAGGTATCTTTATGGTAATTCCACACCCTGGTGCCAATTTTTTTTTAGATTGCTATACAGAAATACCTGAGACTGGGTAATTTATAAGGAAAGAGGTTTAATTGGCTGGTGGTTCTGCAGACTGTACAGGAAGCATAGCAGCATGTGCTTCTGGGGAGGCCGCAGCAAACTTCCAGTCATCACAGAAGATAAAGGGAAAGCAGGCACATCACATGGTGAAAGCGGTAGCAAGGTTGGGGGTAGATGCCACACACTTCTAAATGACTAGATCTCAAGAGAACTCAAAAGACAGCACCAAGCCATGAGGGATCCGCCCCCATGATCCAAACACCTCTGGCCAGGCCCCATGTTCAGCACTGGGAATTAGAATTCAACATGAGATTTGGATGGGGACAAATATGCAAACTGTAACAGCCTGTAATTCACATTTTATCTTCCTTGGAGCAAGCATTATTCTTGGGGCAAAACTAAGTAAATATTGTCTGTCCCACATGGATGCAAACATTTCTAGTCTTTTTCCTGAGACAGATGGGGGGAAAAATGCATTTACTAAATCAGTGACTGTATTATGTACCTCAAACTTAGTACTCCTTCCTACTGCATGCAGTCATTCAGTGGGAGTAAACCAGAAAGTGGCCTCAGTGTGAGAACTAAG
The DNA here is from genome assembly GCA_963574635.1 of Cheracebus regulus. Lineage (NCBI taxonomy): Eukaryota > Metazoa > Chordata > Mammalia > Primates > Pitheciidae > Cheracebus > Cheracebus regulus. The sequence continues at coordinate 2,872 of CAUYQU010011176.1, forward strand.
GTGGATCCAAACACGGCAGCTGGTTGGGCACGGTGGCTCACAGCTGTAATCCAGCACTTTGGGAGGCCAAGGCACACAGATCACTTGATGTCAGGAGTTTGAAACCAGCCTGGCCAAATGGTGAAATCCTATCTCTACTAAAAACACAAAAAGTTAGCTGGGCATGGCCAGGCACAGTGGCTCATGCCTATAATCCCAGCACTTTGGGAGTTGGGGGCAGGTAGATCACCTGACATCAGGAGTTCGAAACCAGCCTAGCCAACATAGTGAAACCTGTCTCTGTTAAAAATACAAAAATTAGCTGGGTGTGGTGGCTTGCACCTGTAGTCCCAGCTACTCGGGAGGCTGAGGCAGGAGAATTACTTGAACCCGGGAGATGGAGGTTGCAGTGAGCCAAAATCACACCACTGCACTTCAGCCTGGGTGACAGCAAGATTCTGTCTCAAAAAAAAGAAAATGAGCTGGACATGGTTGTGTGCACCTGTAAGCCCAGCTACTCGGGAGGCCCAGGCAGGAGAATTGCATGAACCTGGGAGGTGGAGGTTGCAGTGAGCTGAGATTGTGCCACTGTACTCCAGCCTGGGCGACAGAACGAGACTCCATTACCCGCACCACCCCCTGAAAAAAAACAGCAGCTGGAGACTGACCAGGCAACTACATTTCTCATAGAGGCCTGCCTGCCTTCCTTTCTGTCTTCTTTCCTTCCCTCTCTTTCTTTGACAAGATTTAAAAAATAATTTTCATTATGTATGCATTAACATTGCTTTATTGTGGCAAGAACACTTAACATCAGTTCTCCTCAACAGATTTTTAGGAGCACAATGCAGTATTGTCATCTACAGGTACAATATTGTACAGCAGAGCTCTAGAATTCATCTGGCATAATTGAAATGTTACATCCATTGATTAACAACTTCCTGTTCCCTGCAACCAGCATTCTGTTCTCTGCTTCTATGTCTGATTATTTTAGATACCTCATATAAGTGGAGTCATGGAGTATTTATCCTTCTGGGACTGGCTTATTTGCTTAGCATAATGTCCTCGAGTTTATTATGTTGTTGCATATTCCAGGATTTCCTTTTTTAAAGCTGAATAATATTCCACTGTGTGTATATACATTTTTTAATCCATTCATTGGTCAATAGACTTTAGGTTGTTTCCAATTCTTGGCTAAGAATAGTGCTGCAAAGGAACATGGGAGTGCAGCTAAGATCCTGATTTCAAGTTTTATTTCTTTTATAAATACCCAGAGTGTGATTGCTGAATCATATGGTAGTTGTATTTTCGGAGCAACTTCCATACTGTTTTCCATAGCAGCTGCACCATTTTACAGCAGGTTCTTTCTTTCTTTCTTTCTTTCTTTCTTTCTTTCTTTCTTTCTTTCTTTCTTTCTTTCTTTCTTTCTTTCTTTCTTTCTCTCTTTCTTTCTTCTTTCTTCTTTCTTTCTCTTTCTTCTTTCTTTCTTTCTTTTTCTTTCTTTCTTCTTTCTTTCTTTTTTTTTTTTTGAGACAGAGTCTCACTCTGTCTCCCAGGCTGGTGTGCAGTGGCGTGATCTCAGTTCACTGTAACCTCTGCCTCCCGGGTTCAAGTGATTCTCCTGCCTCAGCCTCCTGAGTAGCTGGGACTACAGGCGCACACCTCCACACCGGGCTAATTTTTGTATTTTTAGCAAAGACAAGGTTTCACCACATTGGCCAGGCTGGTCTTGAACTCCTGACCTTGTGATCCTCCTGCCTCGGCCTCCCAAAGTGCTGGGATTACAAGTGTGAACCACCACACCCAACCGAGCAGGTTTTCTTAAGGGAGGTCTGGGTGGCTTACCTCTATGGCTGTCAAAGCTCACAGTGTACAAATACTTCTCAAGAAGAGAATACATAAAGGTAAAATCCACTGACACCCTTCCCATTCTGGTGACCTTACTCCCTAGAGAGATCACTGTTAACATTTACTAGCATATTCTTCCATAATTTGTATATCCATTTATAAGCATATAACCCAGTGGGATCATGATATAAGCAGTGTTCCATAACTTAACAATACATTTTGAGTATCTTGTCATACAAGCATGTATACTGCTATCTCAATTTTTTAAACAGCAACCTAAAATTGTATTATTTGGTTCTACCATAATTTATTTCCTTGGCTTAGTTAAATGAAATAACTCAGTATTCTTCCAAAAAATTCTCACTCTTCCCTCCCCCACCACCATTTTTTGAGACAGGGTCTCACTCTGCTGCCCAGACTAGAGTGCAATGGTGTGATCATAGCTCACTGCAGTCTTGACCTCCTGGGCTCAAGAGATCTTCCTGCCTCGGCTTCCTGAGTAGCTGGAACTACAGGCATGCACCACCACACCTGGCTAATTTTGAAAATTTTATTTTTATAGAGATGGGGTCTCACTATGTTGCCCAGACTGATCTCAAACTCCTGGCCTCAAGTGATCCTCCCACTTAGGTTTCTCAAAGTACTGGGATTACAGATGTGAGCCACCATGCCTGGCCAATTTTTCTCCTTTGCTTACATGCAGCCACAAAATTCTAATACAAGAAAAGACAATGGAAGACAGGCACAGTGGCATGTTTCTATAGTCCCAGCTATTTGGGAGGCTGAGCTGGGAGGATCACTTGAGCCCAGGAGTTTCAGGCTAGCCTGTGCAACACAGCAAGACAAATCTAAAAGAGAAAGGAGAGAGAGAGAGAGAGAGAGAGGGAGAGAGAGAGAGGGAGAGGGAGAGGGAGAGACTGGGAACAAGAACATAAACTATTTGACATATTTACTTAGAATAACCAACTGAAAATTATTTGCACACACTGAGCATTGCTAGAGGAGAGATAATCCTTTGTCGGGAAAATCTGTATCCTAATGGTAAAAAATAAAAAGTGTAAAGTTATAGAGAGGCTTAGGATGTTATATCCAAAGTGAACACCACAACTTAGTCATGTGGTTAATTATCAAAAGGTGAAGGAAAAACATAAATTCATAAAATAAGTCCTTAGGTAAGGCGTGGTGGCTCACACCTGTAATCCCAGCACTTTGGGAAGCCAAGGCAGGCAGATCACGAGGTCAGAAGATTGAGACCATCCTGGCTAACACGGTGAAACCCCATCTCTACTAAAAATACACAAAATTAGCTGGGCATGGTGGTGCGTGCCTGTAGTCCCAACTACTCGGGAGGCTAAGGCAAGAGAATCACTTGAACTCGAGAGGCCGAGGTTGCAGTGAGCTGAGATCACTCCACTGCACTCCAGCCTGAGCAACAGAGGAAGACTCCATCTCAAAATAATAATAATAATAACAATAACAATAATAATGCCTTAGGATGGGTGCAGTGACTCACGTCTATAATCCCAGCACTTTGGGAGGCTGAGGCAAGCAGATCACCTGAGGTCAGGAGTTCGAGACCAGCCTGGCCAACATGGCGAAACTTGGTCTCTTCTGAAAATACAAAAATTAGCTGGGCGTGGTGGTGGGCGCCTGTAATCCCAGCTACTCAAGAGGATGAGGCAGGAGAATCACTTGAACCCAAGGAGGCAGAGGTTACAGTGAGCCACGATCATGCCACTGCACTCCAGCCTGGGCAACAGAGCAAGATTCCATCTCAAAAAAGCCACAAAACATAAAATAATGCCTTGCTTTTACAAACCAGTAAAAGTTATAGATTGACCGAAATGACACTAGATCTAGTGAAGGATAGTTGCACCATCATAGGGATGTAGTAGGATTAAAGAATTGCTAAATCGAATTAACATCTAGGGACTATAACATACCAAAAAGAAAAGTGATTTGTGCCACCAGTTCAATAAAAATCAATTGAATATTTGAACACAAACTAGGGGAATGTAATCAAAATCCATTTTTGGTATAATTAGAATATAAGATCATAACGAAAGCATTAAGTCTGCCAATTCAATATTTCCAAAGCAATTTTTATTTTACTGTATTCCTAAATCTACAGGAAAACCCATGTAAGTGAAAATACATACCAAGGTCAGCCAGTCAAAAACAATATGTATTTATTGGGCACAGATCATAAATATTTATATATCCAGTGTATGTGTAAGCACAGGAATTCTAGATCATTTTATGTAAAGCATCTCTACCAGAGAGCATGAAATATAATGCTCCTAGTCTGGGTTGAACAGACCTAACTCTTGATAACATAAACATATTATCCCCAGAGCAGATCTATGCAGATTTCCCAGGTAAGGAAGTTTGCCATGAAGTCCCACACTAAGTAAGGCCCATCGAGTCTATTACTTGCCCAATAGTCTTTAGTAACCCTAGCCTAATCATTTGACATTTGATAGTAAGCAAAGTCCAGGTCGAATTGATTCTAAATTTCAACTTTGCCACATCCTAGTTCTGTAACAGTGGGCAAATTAACCTCTCTGTACGCCAATTTTTATATCTGCAAAAGAAAAACAATGATAGGTTTTTTTTTAAAGAGAGTTAAATAACCCTAGTAGTATGTGAAACATAACATAACTGGTATTAAATAAATGGCTCTCCTAGAATTTCCCTCCTTTGTACTGAAGGACCATAACTATAAGTGACAATCTTTTTTTTTTTTGAGACAGTTTTGCTCTTGTTGTCCAGGCTGAAGTGCAATGGCACAATCTCGGCTCACTGCAAACTCTGCCTCCCGGGTTCAAGCGATTCTCCTACCTCAGCCTCCTGAGTAGCTGGAATTACAGGCACCCATCACCACGCCAAGCTAATTTTTGTATTTTTTGTAGAGACAGGGTTTTACCATGTTGGCCAGTCTGGTCTCAAACTCCTGACCTCAGGTGATCTGCCTGCATTGGCCTCCCAAAGTGCTGGGATTACAGGATGAGTCATGGTACCTGGCTCTACAATCTGTCTTTATTAGCCCACTGGGTTATGGAGAGAAGGAAAAAATACTTATGAACAATTTAAAAACAAATTTGCAAGATAGTGTAGAATTAGGTGTCAACCTGAGTGGTAATGAAAGTATTATAGAAACTCAGGGGCTGGCTGGGCGCGGTGGCTCACACCTGTAATCCCAGCAATTTTGGAGGCTGATGCGGGAGGATCAATGAGGTCAGGAGTTCAAGACTGCCTGGCCAACATGGTGAAACCCCGTCTCTACTAAAAATACAAAAACATTAGCCAGAGGTTGTGGCACATGCCTGTAGTCCCAGCTACATGGGAGGGTAAGGCAGGAGAATTGCTTGAACCCAGGAGGCAGCAGAAGCAGTGAGCCGAGATTGTGTCACTGCACTCCAGCCTGGGCAACAGAGCGAGACTCCATCTTGGGTTGAGAGGGGGAATAAATTCATGGGCTTTGCAGATGCTGCCACCGCCAGGAGCCCCGTATTATCGGCCATGGTCAACCCCACCGTGTTCTTGGACATCACTGTTGACAGCAAGCCCTTGGGCCACACCTCCTTTGAGCTGTTTGCAGGCAACTTTCCAAAGATAGCAGAAAACTTTCGTGCTCTGAGCACTGGAAAGAAAGAATTTGGTTGTAAGGATTCTTGCTTTCACAGAATTATTCCAGTGTTTATATGTCAGGGTAGTGATTTCGTATGCCATAATGGCACTGGTGGCAAGTCCATCTACAGGGAGAAATTTGATGACAAGAACTTCATCCTGAAGCATACAGGTCTTGGCATCTTGTCCACAGCAAATGCTGGACCCAACACAAACAGTTTCCGGTTTTTCATCTGCACTGCCAAGATGGCGTGGTTGGGTGGCAAGCATGTGGTCTTTGGCAAGGTGAAAGAAGGCATGAGTATTGTGGAGGCCATGGAGCGCTTTGGTCCAGGAATGCAAGATCAGCAAGAAGATCACCATTGACTGTGGACAACTCTAATTAAAGTCTGACTTGTTTTATGTTAACCACCAGATCATTCCTTCTGTAGCTCAGGAGAGCGCCCCTCCACCCCGTCTGCTCACAGTATCCTAGAATCTCTGTGCTCTTGCTGCAGTTCCCCTTGAGTTCCATGTGCTCCTTATTCCTTTCCATGCCTAACTGGATTGCAGTTAAGCGTATGACTATGAAATAAAAACTAAATAATAAAACAAAAAAAGAATTCAGGGGAGAAGATTGGTATATCTTTAGCAGAATATAGCAAAACCTAAAAAGGAGCACAGGACTTAGATCAGACCTACAACAATAATATATTATTATGTCAGTATCAAGTGATGCTGTTTCCTATGATGTACCCCAGCCACCTTGGGCACGTGTTCTCAGGACCTCCTGAGGGCTGTGTCACAGGCCACGGTCACTCATATTCGTCTCAGAATAAATCTCTTCAAATATTTTACAGAGTTTGGCTCTTTTCATCAACGAGGGTAAAAAAAAAAAAAAAAAGAACCTTTTTCAGATTTCTAACTAGGGAAACTATCGAATATGGTGTTTCCTAGGGCTGGCCCAGCAAAGTACCACAAAATGGGTAGCTTAAAAGAACGGAAATTCATTCTCGCAAAGTTCTAGAGGCCAGAAATCTGCAATCAAGGTGTTGGCAGGGTCATGCTCCCTCTGAAGCCTCCAGGGAAGAAACCTTCCTTGCTCCCTCCTCCTCCCGCCCCAGCCCCTCCTCCCCTCCCCACCCCCTGCCACTCTCTAGCTGCATCACTTCAATTTCTGCCTCTGTCATTACTTGGTCTTCCCTGTGTGCCTGTGTCTTCACATGGCCTTCTTAGAAGCACTCTAGTCATTGGATTTAGGGCCCGCCCTGATCCAGTATGACCTCATTTTAACAAATTACACCTGCGATAAGCCACCATTCTACAGCTGCACCCCATGACCTCAACCCCCCCTGGTTCCCTTTCTGCTCCTCCCGCTCACTCAGGCCAAGTCCCAGAGCGGCGTGATTTCTAGCCTGTGACAGAACCCTGCAGCAGGCACCCTACACCAGGAGGTACCAGGATCATCTACCACTGAAAGTTCCTGCTGCAGTGCAATAACTCATCCATTGCCCATGTAGCAGAAGAACCGTGAGCAAAGCCACTGAGACACCGGAGTGAGGAAGGAAGAGAGCTTTAATCGGTCGTGGTGTCTTGGTGGACTTACATCCCAAGTACTGAGCTCCTGGAGGAACAGTTCCTTTCCCTTTTTATAGGCTTACAACTCTAAAGGAGAAACTGAGGCAGAACTGTGTCATTGCCCATAGCCTAGGCATATGACCTCACAGTCTTTGGCTTCATTGATTTGCTCGTTCATATTTGATGCACGTGGGAAGGGCAAGGGTTAGGCTTGTAGGAGCTGGACAGAGGCAGCAACTTGCCGGTGGACATAGGTATTTCCAGGAAGGGGTCTGGGTTGTGTAAGCGTGGAGGACGTGACTCAGTGCCGGGCTCTGGCCGGCAGGGATAACATTCTTTGCAACATTTTCAAGGTTTATAGATAACATATGTATTAGTTATCAAGAGGGGAGTTACTTTCCCAGTCTCTGGGCCTCATTGTTGCCTGGCCAGTGGTGTCAGCAAGTCGCCTGACCACTGGTCTCAGTTTCTTGGTATTTTATCTCTTTTACCCTCCCTTCCATCTGGAGAGTGCAAGGCTGAGGAACGGGGGGCTTCCTCTCTCCTCTCTCACCGGGACACCCGCTGCTGACTTACTCAGATTCCTGGGGTCACAAATCTTCAGCAGCCCCACCAACCCTCCAAGCTGGAGGAGCTGAAGGAGCAGGAGACAGGAAAATATACCCGGTGATGCACCATTTGAAACAGACATGGAATCCAGTTCACATCACCCCAGTGTGGAGTTACTGAGGGACCTCTCATGCCGCTGCTGCCCCTCCTCTTCCTGGAGATCCAAAGGCTAGCCTCATCTAACCTGGAAGGGAGTGACTCCTTGATTCTGGGCTTCCTGTAGCTGAGGCGCAGATAGGAGTGGGCAACCTGCCAAGCCCTTAGTGCTACTTTCTTCCTGGTCTATAGATGCTCCCCTCAACCCCCAACTCCCTGTGGGCTCAGGGGCTGGGACTGGGGGATGGAGGATGTCACCTCCTGGCTGTGTAGTAAACATTCAAAGAAAAAAAAATAAGGCCACGTTCTGAGGTTCTGGGTATACATGAATTTTTGGAGAACACAATTCAACCCAGATGGCAGGTAAAGTTCATTAATAACAATTTTAGTATAAAATCATGGGAAAGACAAGGTATAGAGATTTTAAAAATTTCTTTTTTCCTTATCACAGAAAGCAATGCAGATTAATTATGGGGAAAAAAATAAAAGCACGGTTAAGCAAAATGAACGTAGAAAAATTGAGATTTAGATTTGCCTGTTGTTAAGTTTTGAAGTAATTGTTACCCATACATACCTCCTGTTCACAGAGAAAAAAAACAGAGAGTGAAGAACTTTATGTGTTGTAGTGATGGGAATGTGGAGTTGAAGAAAGAAAACAAGAGAGTGAAATTTTGCAGATGCAATGGCAAGAAAATCAGATTGCCATTTACATTTTGGGTCATGGTATTAATAGTAATTAATTGCCAAGATGCAAGATGTCCTTCCATGTTTCAAACAAAATGTACATTATTTATTTTATTTTACTTTTGAAACAGGGTCTTACTGTGTTGCCCAGGCTGGGGTGCAGTGGTGCCATCATGGCCTCAAGCGATCCTCTCTCCTTGGCCTCCCAAAGTGCTCGGATTGCAGGCATAAGCCCCCGCACATTCTTGACTGCATCCCCTGTGCTTTTTCATTCCTCCCAAGATCGATGTATATTTTCCATAATTGGATTCATACTGAAGACCTACCTACGGTTATATTTTGCATCTCATAAACAATTTTTTTGGCAACAGAAATGGGAACCTTGATCAGAAATTTGCAGTTACATGGATTGTGTTAATCAGAACTCTTAGTTGCAAGTGACAAACTCAATTCAGACTAATTTAAGAAAGGGGTGGTGGCGGGAGGAAAGGAACATTTACTTCCTGGTTCATATGACCTAGATTTTCACGATTGCAATGGCTACAGGCATACTAGATCCAGAGACTCAGTTAATGTTGCCAGGAATCCCTTTCTTTCCATATCTTGGATCTGTATTAGATCTGTGTTTGCTGGGCTTCATTTCTGGCTAGGAGTCAGAGCTTTTATATCTCTTTCCATTTCTTAGCTCTGCTTGTTACTGCTTGGCTTCATTCTTCAGATAGGCTTTTTCCCCCACCACCCGTAGAGCAAGCAAAATAATCACTGACCTCTCCTGACCTCTGTCATTTCAGTTCGGTAGCTTCAGCCATCTTCCTCAAATTGCTCTGGCAGAAAATTTAGGAGTAAGCCAGGAAGGAGCCTCTGGTTCTCATGGGTTGGATCTCACATCAATCCCTGAACTCACCCGCCTGTGGCCAGGAGGGCGAAGTCTGCTGATTGGCTAAGCTTGCATCAGCCCCTCCTGGTATGCCTAGAATGAGTTTCCCACAAGCATAAAGGGGAGAGAGTACCGGGTTTCGTTTTCCTCCAAAAAGGAACACAAGAGATTATAAATAGAGAAAAAATGGTTGGGGAATATTAATATGGAAACCTAATACTCTCTGGTTTTACTCGAGGCAATATTTGAAAGATTAAGACATACATTTACAGAAATTAAATGATCTTCCAACTGTGACATGGTAACAAAGCCAAAATTTAAAAAATAATAAAATAAATATATCTTTTGTTAGTTTTAGTCACTGTTCTAAAAGCGGGAATTTCAAGCATTTTAGTTTGCTTTATGATGATCTGGTAAAGGAAAATCAGTTGGAATAGCTCTGCGTACTCGGGAATTGAGATGAATAAAATATCTCTCATTAAATATTGTGGTAGGCAGAATTCTAAAAGAGCTCCCACCCCCTGGTATGCCCTGTATAGTCCCCTCTCCTTGAATGGGACTTTTGGATATGATGGAATATCATTCCATGACTAGGTTATAGTATACATGAAGGTGGAGGGATTTTTTCAGATATAAATAAGGTGTCTAATCATTTGATTTTAAGTTAATTGAAAGGGATATCATCGTAGGTGAGCCCTTTAAAAGAAGATTTAGAAGTCAGAGACAGGAGATATCAGATTTAAAGCAGCAGAGACATTCCTTGAAGATATAATCTGGCCTATGAAGAGGAGAGGAGAGGGCCATATTGTAGGGAACAGAAAATAACCACTAAGAGTTGAAACCTTCGATTCTACATTCATAAGAAACTGAATTCTGCCAACCACCGGTGAATTGGGAAGAGGAACCTGAGCCTCAGATGAGATCACAGCCGGTGAGACCCTGAACAGATGTGTACCCAAATTCTTGACCCATAAAGACTATGAGATAACAAATTTGTATTGTTTTAAGACTCTATGTTTGTGGTTATTTGTTATACAGCAATAGAAAACGAATACAAGTTTCTTTATAGTAAAAATATATACAATGAATATGATTATTGTATAAAAATATTTAAATATATTTTATATATTCATTTATTTTTAAATTTTTTTGAGACGGAGTCTTGCTCTGTAGCCCAGGCTGGAGTGCAGTGACACGACCTCAGCTCCCTGTAGCCTCTGCCTCTTGGATTCAAGCGATTCTGGTGCCTCAGCCTCCCGAGTAGCTGGGATTACAGGCACGCACCACCTCTCCTGGCTAATTTTTATATTTTTAATAGAGATAGAGTTTCATCATGTTGACCAGGCTGGTCTCCAGCTCTTAACTTCAGGTAATCCACCCTCCTTGGCCTTCCAAAGTGGTGGGATTACAGGCATGAGCCCCGGCACCCGGACTACTTAAATATATTTTTATATTAATATACATATCTTATTGTAATATATTTGTTATCTTATAAAAAATCCATAGTAACAAGACCAGCCTGGGTAACATAGTGAGACCTCATCTCTACAAAAAATTTAAAAATTTTAAAAAATTTAAAAATGTGGTGGTTCTTGATTATAGTCCCAGCTACTCAGGAGGCTCAAGTGGGAGCATCACTTAGGCCCAGGGGTTCAAGGCTGAAGTGAGCTAATACTGAGCCACTGCATTCCAGCCTGGGTGACAGAGTGAGACCTTATCTCTTAAAATAGAATAAAAAAAAATATATATAAAAATATATATAAATATAACATATATTATTAATATTCACACCTATAGGTAACAGAAAATCTATACTATAATCAATATGATGTATCAATATATTAACATATATTAGTATAAATATAGTCAATATCTATATAGTTAATATATAATAGTTACATATAAAATAGTTAATATTTATATAGTTAATATATAATATAGTTATATATAATTGACATTTATATAGTTAATATATAATATATGTATAAAGTATATAGACTGTCTGGGGCAGAATTGTGCTACCTTGTAAACTTACAAGCTATGTTAAATACATGCTACCCCACTATCACACAAGTGTCTTTGTACAGTAGCATTGTATAGTAGGGAGAGCACTGGATTAGGAGCTAATTTTGCCATTACTTTTTTTTTTTTTGAGATGGAGTCTTGCTCTGTTGCCCAGGCTAGAGTGCAATGGTGCGATCTCAGCTCACTGCAACCTCTGCCTCCTGGATTCAAGCGATTCTTCTGCCTCAGCCTCCTGAGTAGCTGGGACTACAGGCATGTGCCACTATGCCCAGCTAATTTCGGTAATTTTAGTAGAGACAGGGTTTTGCCATGTTGGCCAGACTGGTCTCAAATACCAGACCTCAGGTGATCCACCTGCCTTGGCCTCCTGAAGTGCTGGGATTACAGACGTGAACCACTGTGCCGAGCCTGCCATTTCTTTCAATGGCAAAAACCGCAATTACGTTTGTACCAGCCTAATAGTATTCTGGTGTGCTGGCTCAGCCAGTAATTGACTATCTCTGGCTAAATCACTTAATCTTTTGGGGCTTTAGCTTCCTCATCTGGAAAAGGAAGGCATCAGCCTGGCATAATTTTTATGTATCTTCTGATTCTTACTGTCTATATTAAATGTGTCAGTTATATGTAGGATGCACTTAAACCTGGAAGGGAAGGTAAACTATCAAGTGACGACACATATTCAGGAACGAAAATGCCTGCTCACAGTTAAAGACCAGGTCAGAAAAGAGGAGCAAAAGAGACAAGTGAATTTACAAGACAGAGCAATAATGGGAGAGATAGACAGAGATAGAAGGAGGGAGAATGAGAACGATAATCTATAGGAACAGAATCTGGAAGTCAAGAAAGAAGAGAGTTTCTAAATGCAGCTGGAATGGGAACTGTGAGAAATTGACCTGACAGGCTGGGCACGGTAGCTCACTCCTGTAAATCCCAGTACTTTGGGAGGCCAAGGTAGGCGGATTACCTGAGGTCAGAAGTTCGAGACCAGCCTGGCCAACATGGCGAAACCGCATCTCTACTAAAAATAAAAAAATTAGCTGGGAGTGTTGGCTCAATCCGTAATCCCAGCACTTTGGGAGGCGGAGGCAAGCAAATTACCCAAGGCGGAGGTTGCAGTTAGCCACTGCACTCCAGCCTGAGTGACAAAGAAAGACTCTGTCTCAAAAAAAAAAAAGAAAAAGAAATTGGCTTGACTATTAATGACAACTCAAAGGATCACGGGCCATAAATGTCCTGTACCTTTTATAATTCTCTGGCATAAATGAGAACACCAATATCACTACTGCCCTGAAAACAAGAACCTATTTTAGAATTTCTGTGAGTACTACATACTGCTCTATCTCCTGCAATCAGAAATACCTCAGATCACAAACAACTGCCAGGTTGAAAATGAGATATCCCAATGCATAGAACTTCATCTTGGTCAGTGCCAGGAGAATTGGTATGGGCAGCTACCACAGAATAGAAGGATGGAGGAACTACCAGACAGTCTTCCCAGCAAGACATGTAGTTGAAAGACAAGATCTGACACTATGAGAGAGGGCTGAGTCCTGGATATGTTTTTCTTCGTAAGCAAAGAAGTTGTAAGTCTTTTCTACTTTAAACATAGAACAGGATGTGTGGTTGAATGCTGTGGCTCACTCCTGTAATCTCAACAATTTGGGAGGCTGAGGTGGGTGGATCGCCTGAGGTCAAGAGTTCGAGACCAGCCTGACCAACATGCTGTAACCCCATCTCTACTAAAAAATATAAAAATTGGCTGGACATGGTGGTGAGCACCTGTAATCCCAGCTACTCAGGAGGCTGAGGTAGGAGAATCGCTTGAGCCCAGGAGGCAGACGTTGCAGTGAGCTGAGATTGCACCACTGCACTCCAGCCTGGGCAACAAGAGTGAAACTCCATTTCAAAATAATAATAATAAACAAAAAAAGAAATTATAAGGGTCTCTGAGATTCCGTTGTGCTTTTACCTACTTCTACTGTATAACTGATCTCTTCAGGATAATGAAGAAGTTTCTTAATCCACTAATTATATAAGTTGGTAAACACAAATACTTTTACAAAAAAATGATTACTGCACAATTTTTTTTTTCTAATTTAAGAACTGAAAAACGTATTAGGGCCACTGGTTCTGGTGGCTCATGCCTGTAATCCCAGCTACTCAGGAGGCTAAGGTGGGAGGATCTCTTGAGTCTAGGAGTTTGAAAGCAGTCTGGGCAACAATAAATTAAAAAGTAATGTAAAACAATAAATTAAAAAGTAAAACAATCAGCTGAGTGTGGTGGGGCATCCTTGGAGTCTCAGATACTCAGGAGGCTGAAGTGGGAGGATTACTTGAGCCCAGGAATTCAAGGCTGCGGTGAGTTATGATTGTGCCACTGTATTCCAGTCTGGGCAACAGAGTGAGACCTCACGTGTTTAAAAAAAAAAAAAAGGGCTTGGTGGCTCACACCTTTAATCCCAGCACTTTGGGAGGCCAAGGCAAGTGGATCACGAGGTCAGGAGTTTGAGACCAGCCTGGCTAATATAGTGAAATCCCATCTCTACTAAAAACACAAAAATTAGCTGGGCATGGTGGCATGCTCCTGTGATTCCAGCTACTCTGGAAGCTGAGGCAGGAGAGTCGCTTGAACCCAGGAGATGGAGGTTGTGGTGAGCTGAGATCGTGCCACTGCACTCAAGCCTGGGCAACAGAGCAAAACGCCATCTCAAAAAAGAAAAAAATTCTAGAGCTGGTTGGTCGTTATAGTTGTACAACAGTGCAAATGTACTTCATGCTACTGAATTGTATACTTAAAAATGGTTAAGGTGATATGTTTTATGTTGTATATATTTTACCACAATTAAAAAAATTAATATAAAAAGATTGCAATCGAATTCTACCATTAGTTTATTAGATACGCATTTAATTACACCTTTATCAACATTAAAAATCTTAACAAATAGGTTTTTTAAATTATGGAAATTATGGTATCACATAGCAAGTTTTCAATATATCCTAGTAGGAATAGTATTTTCCAAGTACACATCTAAACTCCTGAAATTCTTCCGTTTGACATGTTTGCCCTCTGAAATCATGTTTTTGGGCTATTTAAAGCTAAACCGAATATCAGTTCCTGCTTCTCATAGTTCAAGTCACTTGATCCCCATCTTAATATAATCTCTAGATTAATTTCTGGTGTTTGGTAAAACACATTAAATATTTATTGTCCAACAATAACACTTGACATCAAATGATTTTTATTTCTGGCAAGATTCTGATATTATACTCCATTTTTGGTAATTAGATTTTTTTTTTTTTTTCTCCTATGGCTGAGTGCCTGTTTGGGTAACTTTTCTAATATCCTAATTGTTCTATGATTGACTCAGACTTTCATTCAAATATTTAGAGTGTCTACTATGTGCCAGACACTATTTTAGAGCTTAGTTTAAATCAGTGAAAAAAACAAAATCCTTGCCATCATTTACTTTGTGGTACAGCAGGGGAAACAGAGAGTAAACAGTAAGACTGAATGTGGTGGCACACGCCTGTGATCCCAGCTACTCGGGAGGCTGAGGCAGGAGAATCGTTTGAACCCAGGAGGCAGAGGCTGTGGTGAGCCGAGATCGTGCCACTGCACTCCACCCTGGGCAACTAGAGCAAAATTCGACCTCAAACAAAGCAAAACAAACAAACAAAAAACAATAAACATGATGAAAGGCCTTACGTTGGATATGTGCGTGGCTTGTCGGAGGGACAGCAATGAGGCCCGTATGGATGGAACGGGGACAGTAATAGTAGATTAGAGAGGTAGTGAAGGGCTAAACTACCAACGGCCTTGGGATGACTGAAGAGACATTGTTTTATTCTGAAAGAAAGCAAGAGATATTGAACAGTTTTAAGCAGAGACATAGTATAATCTAATTTGCATTTTAAAAGGATCATTTTTAGCTGCAGTATTGACGACAGACTCTGGAAAGTCACAAGTGGAAGCAAGGAGGCTACTGTAATAATACAGGCAAAAAGACTTCCGCTTCTGGCCAACATGGAGTAACAGAGACTGGATTTACCCTGCCAGCTGAAAACCAGCACGTGACGTATGAAACAATGTTTTTCAAATATTGGACTTAAGTTAGCACATGGTAGCAATCCCTTAGAGAGAGAAAGCAGCCACGTAGTCGCTGTCATTGCCACAGCTTACTAGCTGGGGAGAGTTTCCAGGTCACAGTACAGGGGAGGGCAATCTAACAGGAGCCTAGTGGTCCACTGAGTTAGGAGTATCGGCCCAGGGCAGCCAAAAATCTTAGAGCAGAGCATCAGAGAGGAGAGATGCACAGAGAGAGAATACCGAGATCTGCCGGAGCTTGCTGAGCTTTGGCTGAGAACTGATCGGCAAAGTCCGTAGAGCATGCCTGTAGTCCCAGCTACTTGAGAGGCTGAAGTAAGAAGATTGCTGGAGCCTAGGAGTTTGAGGCGGTAGTCAACAACATACTGAACGGGCAAAAACTAGCAGCATTCCCACTGAGAACTGGAACAAGACAAGGATGCACTCTCTCATTACTGCTGTTCAACATAGTATTGGAGACTGGGCACAGTGGCTGTAATTCCAGCACTTTGGGAGGCCAAGGTGGGTGGATCACCTGAGGTCAGGAGTTTGAGGCCATCTTGGCCAACATGGTGAAACCCCATCTCTACAAAAAATACAAAAATCAACCATCACTACAAAAAACCCGTCTCTACAATATATACAAAAATTAAGTGGCAGGTGCCTGTAGTCCCAGCTACTTGGGAGGCTGAGGCAGGAGAATCGCTTGAACCTGGGAGGTGGAGGTTGTGGTGAGCCGAGATTATGCCATTGCACTCCAACCTGGGCAACGAGAGTGAAACTCTGTCTCAAATAAACCAAATCAAAACAAACAAACAAAAAAAAACAAATATGGTCCCTATAGTATCTAACATGCTGAAGGTTTGCATAGTCAGGTTTCTTCAGATAAAAAAACAAGCAAACTATATACATATATACAATATTATATATATGTATATAGTTTGTGTATATATATATATATGTATATAGTTTGTATATATGTACATATGCCTGCCCCATACCCTGAGAGATCTGTAATTAGCTCATATGATTGAGGAGGCTGGCAAGTCCAAAATCTACAGGGCAGGCTGGACCCTATTTCCAAATCAAGTCACATTCAGAGATCCTAGGAGTTGGGACTTCAACATATAAATTTTGAGGAGAATACAATTTAGCTCATAACAGTGTTCAATAAGTATTTGTTGAAAAATAAAGTCTTTCTCCCTGGGTAAAATCTGAGCATGTGATCTCCATGTTTCTCTTTTCCCTCTTTCAACATGAACTTTCTGTTTTCTGTCTTTTCTGACTTTAGGAAGCCAAATGTTGCTTCATGTGCTGTCTAAGCATGGGTGGGGTTGGGTGGCACTCTTATTTTCCCTGATGCATTCATATTTCAACTTTGGTACATTGCATAGTTGCTTGAATGAATTTGAAAAAGAAACAAGCTGAAGCCTATAATTAGTAAGAAGGAGGGAGGGGACAGTGGCAAGCAAGGAGTGGCCCCAGCTTCTGCTTTCTCTTTTTTTTTTTGAGATGGAGGATCACTCTTGTTGCCCAGGCTGGTGTGCAATGGCCAGATCTCAGCTCCCCACAACCTCCACTTCCCAGGTTCAAGTGATTCTCCTGCCTCCTCAGCCTCCCAAGCAGCTGGAATTACAGGCATGCGCCACCACACCCGGATAGTTTTGTATTTTTAGTAGAGATGGGCTTTCTCTACATTGGTCAGGCTGGTTTCGAACTCCTGACCTCAGGTCATCTCCCCACCTAGGTCTCCCAAAGTGCTGGGATTACAGGCATGAACCACTGCACTCGGCCTCTTTCTTTTCTTTTCTTTAATATTGTGACTTGGTTTGATTAGCCCCCTGCTCTCTGGAGATAGAACCTCAAATCAGCAGTCTTGGGTAGAACAGAAACAGGCCCTTCACCTCTGGTCTCCCTTGCAGTGAGGAGAGCAGAACTGACTTGCTGAGAATAGCATCCCCTAGCAGACAGGACTAAGCTGTCTCCTGGGAGGTTACCAAGTAAAGTGGGCTGATAGCTTTTTGGAAAGCCCATCATGGAAAAGCAAAATAGTCAAAAAAAACGATAGCAGATGTAAGACCAAAGATTACATGTGAAAAGTAGAAATCATCTGGAAATGTGAAGATAATATCCTTGAGCAGAATGGTATGGAACAAAATACACACAGAAATGAGTGAGGAAAGCTGGGGTAATATAAAGAAAGAAGAATTCCAAATACATCAGAAAGAAAACATTTTCTTTAGCTGTACTGATTGGTAGTCATCACTGATTTTTTTGGCAGAAATAAGTTGGAAATTTATGTCAGTACCCTTAGATAATAATTCAAATATATATATATTATAGGCAGGGTGCAGTGGCTCATGCCTGTAATCCCAGCACTTTGGGAGCCCAAGGCGGGTAGATTACCTGAGGTCAGGAATTCCAGACCACCCTGAGCCAACATGCTGAAACCCTGTCTCTACTAAAAATATAAAAAATTAGCCAGGTGTGGTGGGCCGGTGGGGCGGGAGGGGGCACCTGTAAGCCCAGCTACTTGGGAGGCTGAGGCAGGAGAATCCTTGAACCCAGGAGGTGGAGGTTGCGGTGAGCTGAGATTGCATCACTATACTCCAGCCTGCGCAACAAGATGGAAACTCCGTGTCAAACACACACACACACACACACACACACACACAGACACACACAGACACACACACAGTCTCTCTATATATTATATAGTTATGCCTAAGATAATATGTAGCAAAGATGATAAGATAATATATAATTGATGTAATTCTTACTTCAGAAATACTTTTATTATTTACAATAAAGGTCCAGGTGTAAGAAGCCTTTGAGGTAACACATTATGGTGTGTATATAAGCTAAAACTCTCAGGTCAGGATTCTGATACCCAGAACAAATCCAAGCACGCTAACCCCTTTATAGATTAGCCCTCCACATGGCTCCATTTTGCACATATGCACCTCGTGCTATGTCAACAGTAAAGATTTATGCAGACTAACTTTGGGAGATGATTAAACCCTGAACATTTCCTCCCACCAAATTCCAGACAGATGATCGGGCTGATAACTGCATTTAAATAGATTTTAAAATGGATCAGAAGAGATCAAAATCAATGGTGGGCAGATTTAACTGACCGAAGTGGTAAAGGGGAGCCAACAGTCTGGCTGGAGGGGCGCTCCCCATCTGCAGGGGAGTGGGTGTTCATGGACCTGGGTGATTGCTCTCAGCAGGAAGACTGATGGAAACCAAGGAAAACAGACATGCTACGGGCACGGTGGCTCTTGCCTGGCATCCCAGCACTTTGGGAGGCCCAGACCAGAGGATCACTTGAGGCCAGGCTGTGATTTGGGCCATCTCCACCAGCCTGGCCAACGTGGTGAAACACTGTCTCTACTAAAAATACAAAAATGAGCCGGGCATGGTGGCACACACCTGTAATCCCAGCTACTCAGGAGGCTGAGGCAGAAGAATCTCTTGAACCCGGGAGGCAGAGGTTGCAGTGAGCTGAGATTGTACCACTGCACTCCAGCCTGGGAGACAGAGCAAGATCCTGTCTCAAAACAAAACAGAACAAAACAAAACAAAACAAAAAACAAGTTTATGGAGTTTATGTAGAGTGAACTAAAACTCAATTGAATATACTAGTTTTCCCTGTGTCCAAATCAAACAGAGCCTCCAGAGACCATCACAAGTCTTACAACCTAATCAAGAGGTTGGTGTGTGCATGTATGTGTGTGCCTAGTGTGTGTGAATTAGGGGAAACATGGAGAAATTGTTTATAATTCTTGACTCTGTTGTTTGATGTCTTTCATTATTTTTGGAAAATTCTCATTCATTATCTCTTCCAACATATCTTCTGCTTGTTCTTTCTCTCTTCTCCTTCCAAGATTCTGATAACATGTATGCTAACCCATTTGATATTGTTTTATAGCACTTGAATACCGTTCAAGTGTATAATACACCTAGCTTGAATACCGTTCAGGTGCTATAAAAATTCAGATTATTTAAAATTGTTTTAATACTTTTTTCTTATTGTGTTTGGTTAATTTCTTTTCTTTATTCTTTTTCTTTTGAGATGGAGTTTTGCTCTTGTTGCCAAGGCTCGAGTGCAATGGCATTATCTCAGCTCACTGCAACCTCTGCCTCCCAGGTTTAAGCAATTCTCCAGCCTCAGCCTCCTGAGTAGCTGGGATTACAGGCATGCACCACCACACCTGGCTAATTTTTTGTATGTTTAGTAGAGATGGGGTTTCACTATGTTGGCCTGGCTGGTCTCAAACTCCTGACCTCGTGATCTGCCTGCCTTGGCCTCCCAAAGTGCTGGGATTACAGGTGTGAGCCACTGTGCCCGGCTGTTTGCATAATTTCTATTGACGTAACTTCAAAGCAATTGATTATTTTCTCCACTGCATTTATATTGCCAAGATTATTAATGAGCCTGAAGCAGGAGCTGTTCATCTCTGATACCGTATTTTTTTTTTTTTTTTTTTTTTTTTTGACAGGATTTTGTTCTGTTGCCCAGGCTGGAGTGTAGTGGTGCGATCTCAGCTCACTGCAATCTTGACCTCCTGGGCTTAAGCCATCCTCCCACCTCAGCCTCCCAAGTAGCTGGGACTACAGGTGTAGTCACCACACCTCGCCAATGTTTTTATTTCTCATAGAGACAGAGTCTCCTCACTGTGTTATCTAGTTGGTCTCACACTCCTGGGCTCAAGTGATCCTGCCTTGGTCTCCCAAAGTGCTGAGATCACAGGCTTCAGCCACTGTGCCTGGCCTGATATTGCGTATCTTATTTTTAGCATTTCTATGAAGGCTATAATTTTTCGTATTTCAGAAAGTCAATCACTTCCATCTTTCTTTTGAAATCCTCCCCCCACCCACACCATCTCTTCCTGTCTGTTTTCTTTTTTTTTTTTTTTTAATGAGATATTTTAACATATTACTCCTGGCCATTTTAACGTCTGTTTCTTAGTTATAACATGGAGATCAGCTCTGAGTCTGGTTCTGTTGATCATTTTGTATCTTGACGGGGGGTGTTGTCATCTTCTTCTTCTTCTTTTGATACAACTTATAATTTTTCATTGATGGCCAAACATCTTGTGTAGAACAGAAGAGATTTAGATAAATTGTATTTGTGACTAGAACTGGACACACCTCTTCTCAGGTAGTTAGCTTGGTGGATTGAGTTAATCTAGTTAAAAGGTGAACTGGATTTAGGTTTTGTCACTGCCAAGGTTACTTTTGGTACAGCATAGGCTTCAAATCCCTTTTGTGATGCCTTAGGCTTGGGGTGGCATCTGGAGTGCCGGGGATTTCCCAGTGTGTGCCCCACCGTCAGCTCTCATCTCCTCTGTACACCACACAGGCACCACAGAGGTCGTCTCTGCATGTTCATGCCCTCTGCCAGTGGCGAACTGCTTAGTTGCTTGGTGCTTTTGCTAGGGTAATGGTGAGGGGACAGGGTGCTTCTCTGTTGCCCTCTTCATCTTCTATCTTTGGCGGGTTTATATGCCTGGGCCCTGGGGGATGAGTATTTCCACCCTACTCCATATGCCAGGCTGCCAAACTCTGCTTTGAATTTTTTGCAGGCCTTGGGTGGGAAAGATTTTTTGTGCTCCTCCTTCAGTTTCAGGAGACCTCTAAAAGTACTGGCTTAGCACTCTGGGCTCACAATTGCTCCTTGTCCTTCCCTGGACTGGGGTCCTCCCCCGTCTTCCCTTGATAACACCTGTGCCCAGGAAGCAACAGTATTTACCACTCCTCCCCAGGGTCTTAAGGCTTTCGAGAGAGGAGCATGGGCAGCTGGGGCCTTTTCTGCAATGGTAGCCAGTACGGTCCTTGATGCCCATAGTACTGAGGGATCTTTTTAGTCTCCCACTTGGCCCCCAGTATTTCCTGTGAACACCTGGCAGAGGTCATGGAAAGAAGCTTCTGGGTAAGGAAAGCCCCCCTTGCTTCTATGACACCCAGAGGCTCCTTACAGTCACTCTAGTATGCACCAGGCCTTTAGCAATTTATGAAAAATGTAGCTGCTTTCTTCTTGCATGTCTGTATGATGGCCCAAGGACCTCCCATGCTCTGGCACTGATGAGACACTCCACCCATCTGGTCTCTGCTCATGAGGAATTGTATCTCCTCAAATTTCAGGCTGCGTAGCTTACCTGCAACCTCAGCTCGGCTCTTAGGTTCAACTTTTTGGTTTAAGAAAAGTGATTTTGCAGTTTGTCTGGATTTTTTGTATTGTCAGAGAGAGAGAGCTTTTCAGCTTATTTTTTTCAGCTTATTTTTATTTTTTATTCTTAGAGACAGGGTCTTGCTCTGTTGCCCAGGCTGGAGTGCAGTGGCACAATCATGGCTCACTGTAGCCTTGAAGTCCTGGGTTCTAGAGATCTTCCTGCCTCAGCCTCCCAAGTAGCTGGGCATGTGACACCACACCTGGCAAATTTTTAATTTTTGTTTTGTTTTGGTTTTTGTAGACATGAGGTCTTGCTATATGGCCTAGGCTGGTCTTAAACTGCTGGCCTCAAGAAATCCTCCCACCTTACCGTCCCAAAGCATTGAGATCACAGGCTTGAGCCAACATACCACGCTCTTACTAGCTTTTTATATCCCAGGTTAAAGTGGAACTTACCACATGTCGTTTTATATCACATTCCTCAACCCCTTTCTTTCTCTCTTTCTTTTTTTTTTGAGACAGAGTTTCGCTCTTGTTGCCGAGGCTGGAGTGCAAAGGTGCAAACTCTGCTCAATGCAGCCTCTGCCTCCCCGGTTCAAGCAATTCTCCTGCCTCAGCCTCCTGAGTAGCTGGGATTGCAGGTGCCCACCATCACACCTGGTTAATTTTTGTATTTTTGGTAGAGACAGAGTTTCACCATGTTGACCAGGCTGGTTTCAAACTCCTGGCCTCAGGTGACCCACCCACCTCAGCCTCCCAAAGTGCTGGGATTATAGGCATGAGCCACCAAATCCGGCCTCAACCCCTTTAAATTAGTATTGAAAATAATTCCCCTTATCATGAAAAGATTATTTTTAATGGCTGCAGAGGATTGCTTTCTACTAACATGAAAGTTTATTCAACCAAACTCATTATTGGGCACTGTAATAGACTTAATATTTTATTTTTTCCAGCTCTTTACACCAAAACATTCCCTATTTATTTGAATAATTTCCCCTCTCCAATTCCATGTGGTTCTAAAAGGGTGGCCAATCACAGTACCCCATTACCCTAGCCTCTATGTGGGAGAATGACCCAGGCCTTGCCTATCATACCCTCCTGGCTACAGTGACTGATTCAGAGATGAGCCAGTGAGAGAAGGAAGAACAGTCCTTTTTAGGAATTTCTATAACATTGGTGAAAAATTTTGTCAGTTGGGATCACAGAGCTGAACGAATATGGCTTGAGGGCTCCCAGCTGCCATCCTCCCCGAGACTTGAACAAAAGCCTGTGTGCAGTAGGAGAAAAGGAACCAACCAGAGACAAGGACACAGAGAGAAAGACTGGGAGGAGTGAGCCCTGGCTGCACCAAGTCTCGAATCCCAGGCTGTAAGGTCTTTCGAGTTGCTCTGGTTCCATAAACTCATTCTTCCTTTTGGATCCATTTGAGTTACCAGAAACACTTTTTTATTTAAGCTGGTTTGATATAGGTTGGTCATTGGTCCCAGAGAGCATCCTCGCTATTTTATTATTTTATTTTATTTTAAAGTTCTCACTGTCTCACTGTTGCCCAGGCTGGAAGTGCCTTCATAGGTCACTGCAGCCTTGAACCCCTGGGCTGAAGTAATCCTACCATCTCAGCCTCCAGAGTAGCTGGGACTACAGGCATGCACCACCACACCTAGCTAGTTTTAAAGAAATGTTTTGTATATACTGAAACTGCCTTTGCAAAATTATAACTGAGGAAATTGTGACAGTGAAAGAAATCAGACCTAACTAACTCGATCTTGCTTCTAACCCTTAAACTGTCCTTGTTTAGTCCTGGTGTAGGCTAAACTAACTTTGGGAAGAAATTCAGTTCATTTCTGAAACAAAATTGATAATAGCCTTTCCTGAAAAGAC
Organism: Cheracebus regulus; assembly: GCA_963574635.1. Lineage (NCBI taxonomy): Eukaryota > Metazoa > Chordata > Mammalia > Primates > Pitheciidae > Cheracebus > Cheracebus regulus. The sequence continues at coordinate 26,317 of CAUYQU010011176.1, forward strand.
CCCCTTCTTGCCTGGGGTCCAATCTGTCTTTGCAGGACTCGCAAATTAGCTACAAGATTAGAAGTTACAGTTCAGGGGTCATGCAGCCTCTGGCTCCAAGGGTCTGAACCTCCCCAAATTGCTCCTGGGGATAACATCACTGTTGTAAAACCTAAGATTAGTAATTGAGTTATTTTGCAGACCCTGAACTCAGTGGATCAGTTGACACCACACAGACCAATAATCTAGCCCCAGCCAGTTCTGCCATCGCACCCTGGAACAAAAGACATTAAGAAAACCTAACTTTGACGCTCTATGATTCCATCTTCAACCTGACTGAGCAGCATGCCCCACTTCCCAAGCCAAATTATCTTGAAAAACTCTAATCCCTGAATGCCCAAAGAGATTGATTTGAATAATAATAAAACTCCAGTCTCCCGCAAAGCCGGCTATGTGTGAATTACTCTTTTGCCATTTCAATTCCCCTGTCTTGATAAATCAGCTATGTCTAGGCAGCAGGCAAGGTGAATCCATTGGGTGGTTACAAGACAGGGTCTCATACCCAGGCTGGTCTCCAACTCTTGGGCTCAAGCGATTCTCCAGCTTCTGACTCCCAAAATGCTGGGACTATAGGCGTGAGCCACCACACTTAGACTAATTTATATTTTAGGTGACTTCTAAGGACCATCATAAAGACACAGTGAGCCTGGAATGGTGGCTCATGCCTATAATCCCAGCACTTTGAGAGGCTGAGGTGGTCACTGAAGCTCAGGAGTTCGAGACTAGCCTGGGCAACATGGTGAAATCTCATCTCTATTAAAAATACAAAAAAAATAGCCAGGAGGGTTGGCACCCACCTGTGGTCTCAGCTACCCAGCTTGTGGTCCCAGGCTGAGGTGGGAGGATCTCTTGAGCCCAGGAGGTCAAGGCGGCAGTGGGCTTAGATTGTGCCACTGCACTCTAGCCTCAGTGACGAAGCAAGACTCTATCTCAAAAAAATAAAAATAGAAAATAAAGAAAGAAAGAAAAGAAAAAAAGAAAGAACAGTGTGAAGAAACTCAATGTAGATATATTTTTGCATACATGCATGCTGTCCTTTTTCTCCTTATTAAGAAACATTTCCAGACTAGGAGTTGCTGAGTCAAAGGATATGCAAATCTTAAAGGCTTTGATGTGTATTGTGAAATTGCCATGAGAAAAGTTATCCACATTTTATTTTCTTTAGGACTATATGTGTCCCTGTTTCCATACAGTCACAACAATACTGAGTAGTATTAAATTTTTAAAATTCCCAATTTGATAGAAGTTTATTGCTTTTCTTTTTCTTTTTCTTTTTTTTTTCTGAGACAGTCTTGCTGTGTTGCCCAGGCTGGAGTGCAGTGGTGCAATCTCAGTTCACTGCAATCTCCACTATCAACCTCCACTATCAACCTCCATCAAGAGATTCTCCTACCTCAGCCTCTCAAGTAGCTGGGACTATAGGCACCCCCCACCACACCCAGCTAATTTTTCTTTTTTGTATTTTTAGTAAAGATGGGTTTCGCTGTGTTGGCCAGGCTGGTCTTCAACACCTGACCTCATGGTCCACCTGCCTCAACCTCCCAACGTGCTGGGATTACAGGCGTGAGCCACCTCGCCCAGCCACATTTACTGCTTTTCTATTGATACTGTTCTCCTGCCTGTGTTCCCACTACACCTTAATTGAATAATAAAAGAAAATAAGGACATCAAATAAGAATAGGAATTTGGAATGAAACCAGAAAAAAAGGGAGGAGTTCAAAATGTGTTCCAAGAGCTTTACCATTATGAATACTCAGCTCTGGTTTTCCCTCAAACTAGCTGAACCAGTATAAATGTTCCAGAGAGAAATGACTTTAAAGAAGTGAATAGTGGCCCTGCCCTGGTCCACCACCTAATCCAAGGTGCCAGGAGGTGACTGACTACAGCTACCGTTGTTGCTGCACACCTTACCTGGGGTTAGTATATAAAGCTACGCAGAGTAGATCTCTGGCCCCTGACCCTGGAAAATCTGTCTCACCCACAAAGATGTGGGCTCAGCTCCTTCTAGGAATGTTGGCCCTATCGCCAGCCATTGCAGAAGAACTCCCGTGAGTGCTTGGTGTCAGAATTGCTTTAGGGCAGTGGCTTCTTTGCCTAACTTTCTCAAATATTTATATGGAGATGGGGAGATAAACTTTGGTTTATCTTAATTTCCTCCTCCTTTCTTCTCCTCTTTGGTTCCATTGATCCTTTACCAAGACAGGAAGGCTGAGGTATGAAGAGAAAGCTTTAGAAAAGCTAAATATGGCCAAGCGTGACGGTTCACACCTGTAATCCCAGCACTTTAGGAGGCTGAGGCAGGTGGATTGTGAGGTCAGAAGTTCAACACCAGACTGGCCAATATGGTGAAACCCCCATCTCTACTAAAAATACACACACACAAAAAAAGATAAATATTAACATGTATCTATCCTGTTTGTTTCGTTTTTGCTTGTTTTGTTTTTTTTTTCTTTTGAGATGAAGTCTTTCTCGGTCATCAGGCTGGAGCGCAGTGGTGCAATCTCGGCTCACTGAAACCTCCAACTCCCTGGTTCAAGGTATTCTACTGCCTCAGTCTCCCAAGTAGCTGGGATTCCAGGCATGTGCCACCACACCCAGCTAATTTTTGTATTTTTTGTAGAGACGGGGTTTCACCATGATGGCCAGGCTGGTCTCGAACTCCTGATCTCAGGTGATCCAACCGCCTCCGCCTTCCAGAGTGCTGGGATTATAGGCGTGAGCCACCGCGCCTGGCCTCCTGTTTTCTGAAATAGACCTAATTTCCCCTTTGATGTGTTAGGCATTTGTTCTGGGTGAGGGCCTCCTGATGGTGGTGGTTTAAGGCTGTGAACTGAGTTGTTGCTTATCTGCTTCTTGCAGAAAACAAGGTGTATAAGGAAGGCAGGGGCTTAGTCTAATTCACTGCTACATGCTGAGCGCTTAGGAGAGTACTTAATTTTCCCTCAAGTGAATGAATCCTTATTGATCTAAATCTTTCTGTTCCTTTAATAGAAACTACCTGGTGACATTACCAGCCCAGCTTAACTTCTCCCCCATTCAGAAGGTTTGTTTGGATCTGAGCCCTGGGTACTACGATGTTAAATTCACTGTTACTCCGGAGACCAAAGACAAGACCCAGAAGTTGCTAGAACATTCTGGATTGAAGAAGAGGCACTTACATTGCATCTCCTTTCTCGTAAGCACAAACTCAGTGCTAACTCGAATCCCTTACTTGCCTATTCTCCTCCCTAGGCTGACTGTAATCTAACTTTAGGTATAATTTCTGGTATCTTTTGCCACAGCCTCTAAGTCTATCTTTTCTCAACTTCAATTCCTGGCTATAACTCACCCACAATGTCTTTGACCTTGGATTTCTCCCTTTAGTTCCTGACCTTAATTCTTTTTCCTGGTAATTTGTCTTATGTCTCTATTCTTGCTACCGCCTTCTAACTCAGCTCTTTCCTTTTACTCACCGTTGGGTAGAGACCAGTTGATTTTGTTCCCCGAGTCCCTTACTCCTCCCCAGAGGTCCCCTTTCTTGGCCAGGTACCACCTCCTGCTGGTGGCACAGAAGAAGTGGCCACAATCCGGGTGTCCGGAGTTGGAAATAACATCAGCTTTGAGGAGAAGAAAAAGGTTCTAATTCAGAGGCAGGGGATTGGCACCTTTGTACAGACTGACAAACCCATCTACACCCCAGGGCAGCAAGGTAAGAGGTACCTATTTGGAGTTAGACTGAAAAGTGGGGCAAACCGCGGTGCACAGGGGTAGAGGGGATTTGTGGTTTATGGTAGGCTTAGGAAACAAGGAGTGCAGAAGAGAGGAAAATCTGAGGGATTAACTGTTACGAGTGTTGAATACATGCCGTGCTATGCAAACAAGAGAAGTAGGTGGGGGTTGCCACTGTGTATGTGTATCTAAAAAAAAGTACACATTTCTTCTGGAATAGAATTTGGAAAGTATAATTGGGTTGCTGGGCCATACAACAATCTGCTTGTACATGGCTAAGAAAACACTGAGGGCATTTGGCTTGAGCTCCTGTTTTTTTGTTTTTTTGTTTTTTTGGTATTTGCTCATTCTTCCTTATAGGGGCACTTCATTCTGAGATTTAAAAGTCAAGGGCCCTGAAAAGAAACTGTTGCCGGGCGCGGTGGCTCACGCCTGTAATCCAAGCACTTTGGAGGCCAAGGCGGGCGGATCACCTGAGGTCGGGAGTTCAAGACCAGCCTGACCAACATGGTGAAACCCCGTCTTTAAAAAAAAAAAAAAAGAAAAAAAAAAAAGAAACTGTTTGGGTTTTTTTTTAAATTTAAAATTTGTGTGGGTACATGGCTGGCGAATATATATTTATGGGGTAGATGAGATATTTTGATACACACATGCAATGTATAATCATCACATCAGGGTATCCATCACCTCAAGCATTTATCATTTTCTTGTATTACAAACAATCCAATTATACTCTCTGAGTAATTTTTTTTTTTCTTTTGAGATGGAATCTTGCTCTGTCACCAGGCTGGAGTGCAGTGTCACGATCTCGGCTCACTGCATCCTCCACCTCCTGGGTTCAATCGATTCTCTTGCCTCAGCCTCCTGAGTAACTGGGACTACAGGTGCCCGCCACCCTGCCCAGCTGATTGTTGTATTTTTAATAGAGACGAGGTTTTACCATGTTGGCCAGGATGGTCTTGATCTCCACCTCGTGATCCGCCCACCTCAGCCTCCCAAAGTGTTGGGATTACAGGCGTGAGCCACCGTGCTCGGCTTTTCTTAGTAATTTTTAAATGTGCAATAAATTATTATTGACTGTAGTCACCCTGTTATGCTAAAAACTGCTAGATTCCTAGATTTCATTCTATCTAACTATGTTTTTGTACCCATTAACCATTCCCACCCCCACCTCTCACCCTGCACACTATTACTCTTCCTAACATCTGGTAACCATCATTCTGTTCTCTCTCTCTTTTTAAAAGAAATTTTTCTTCTTTTACCTTATTTTTTCCACACACCTTAAAATTATCATTCTATTCTCTATCTCCATGAGTTCAATTGTTTTAATTTTTAGTTCCCACAAATAAGTGAGAACATGCAAAGTATGTCTTTCTGTGTCTGGTTTATTTCACTTAACATAATGACCTCCCGTTCCATGCATGCTGCTGCAAAGGACAGAATCTCATTCTTTTTTATGGCCGAATAGTACTCCATTGTGTATGCATACCACATTTTTTAAATCAGTTTTTTGTCATCTGTTCATAGACACTGAGGTTGCTTCCATATCTTGGCTATTGTGAATACTGCTGCGATAAACATGGGAGTGCAGATATCTCTTTGATATACTGATTTCCTTTCTTTTGGATATATGCTTAGCAGTGGGATTGCTGGATCATATGGCATCTCTATTTTTAGTTTTTTTCAGAAAACTCCAAGCTGTTCTCCATAGTGGTTGTACTAATTTACATTCCCACCAACAGTATATAAGGGTTCTCGTTTTCTCTACATCCTCACCAGCATTTATTATTATTTGTCTTTTAGAAAAAAAGCCATTTTAACTGGGGTGAGATGACATCTTGTAGTTTTGAATTATATTTCTCTGATAGTCAATGATTTGAGCACCCTTTTTATATACCTGTTTGCCATTTGTATATCTTCTTTGAGAAATGTCTGTTCAGATCTTTTTGCCCATTCTTTAATCTGATTACTGGATGTTTTCTTATAGAGTTGTTTAAGCTCCTTATGTATTCTGGTTATTAATCCCTTGTCAGATGGGTAGTTTGCAAATATTTTCTTTCATTCTGTGGGTTGTCTCTTTGTTGATTGTTTCCTTTGCTGTACAGAAGCTTTTTAACTTGATGTGATCCCATTTGTCCATTTTTGCTTTGGTTTCCTGTGCTTGTTGGGTATTACTCGAGAAATCTTTGCCCAGACCAATATCCTGGAGAGTTTCCCCAAGGTTTTCTTACAGTATAATATTTTCATAGATTGAAGTATTATATTTAAATCTTTAATCCATTTTGACTTCATTTTTCTATGTGGAGAGAGATGGGGGTCTAGTTTCATTCTTCTGCATATGGATATCCAGATTTTCCAGCATGATTTATTGAAGAGTCTGTCCTTCCCCCATGTATGCTCTTGTCACCTTTGTCAAAAATGAGTTCACTGTAGACGTGTGGATTTGTTTCTGAGTTCTCTATTCTGTTCCATTGGTCTGTGTGTCTGTTTTTCTGCCATACTATACTGTTTTGGTTACTATAACTTTGTCATATAATTTGAAGTTATATAATATGATTCCTCCAGTTTTGTTCTTTTTGTTCAGAATAGATTTGGCTATTCTAGGTCTTTTGTGGTTCCATATAAATTTTAGGAACAGAAATCATAAAATTTAGGCTGTAGAATTTCTGCAGAGAATGTCATTGGTATTCTGACAGGAATTGCATTCAATCTGTAGATTGCCTTAGGTAGTATGGAATTTTAACAATATCAATTATTCCAATCCATAAACATGAAATCTCTTTGTTTTTTGTGTGTCCTCTTCAATTTCTTTCATTGTTGAGATCTTTCACTTCTTTGGTAAAGCTTATTCCTAGGTATTTTATGTTATTTATAGCTATTGTAAATGGGATTATTTCTTTTTCAGATTGTTCCCTGTTGGCATATAGAAATGCTACTGAATTTTTATTTTTGAGACAAAGTCTCCCTTTGTCATCCAGGCTCTGGATTGAAGTGGTGGGATCTTGGCTCACTGCAACCTCTGCCTTCTAGGTTCCAGGGATTCTTGTGCTTCAGACTTCGAAGTAGCTGGGAGTACAGGCGTGCGTCACCATGCTGGCTAATTTTTGTTTTTGTTTGTTTTGTTTTGTTTTGTGAGATGGAGTCTCACTGTCACTCAGACTAGAATGCAATGGCATGAACTCGGCTCACTGCAACCTCTGCCTCCTGGGTTCAAGTGATTCACCTGCTTCAGCCATCTGAGTAGCCGGGATTACCACCATGCCCAGATAATCTTGTATTTTTACTAGACATGGAGTTTCTCCATGTTGGCCAGGCTGTTCTCCAACTCCTGACCTCATGTGATCTGCCTGCCTTGGCCTCCCAAAGTGCTAGGATAATACACGTAAGCCACTGTGCCTGTCCTCTTGCTGCTTTTAGGATTTTTCTTTTTAAATCCTTGATGTTTGGGAGTTTGATTATTAAATGTCTTCAGGTTGACTTATTTGGGTTAAATCTGCTTGGTGCTCTATAATCTTGTACTTAATATTGATATCTTTCTCTGCTGGGCTTGGTGGCTCATGCTTGCAATCCCAGTTTGGGAGGCCAAGGCAGGCAGATCACCTGAAGTGAGTAGTTCGAGATCAGCCTGGCCAACACGGCAAAACCCTGTCTCTATTAAAAATACAAAATTAGTTGGGCATGGTGGCAGGTGCCTGTAATCCCAGATGCTTGGGAGGCTGAGGCAGGAGAACTGCTTGAACCCAAGAGGCAGAGGTTGCAGTGAGCTGAGATCATACCATTGCACTCCAGCCTGGGCAACAGTGAGCCTGTCTCAAATAATAATAACAATAATAACTTCCTCTAGGTTTAGAAAGTTCTCTGTTATTTTCACTTTAAATAAACTTTCCATCTCATTCTCTCTCTCTCCCTCCTCTTTAAAGTCAATACCTATTAGATTTGCCCTTTTGAAGCCATTTTTTAAGATCTTGTAGGCATGCTTTATTCTTTTTTCTTCCTTGACTGGGTATTTTTATTTGTTTGTTTGTTTTGAGATGGAGTTTCACTCTATCATCCAGGACGGAGTGCAGTGGCACAATCTCAGCTCACTATAACCTCTGTCTCTTAGGTTCATGTGATTCTCCTGCCTTAGTCTCCCAAGTAGCTGGGATTACAGGCATCCACCACCATGCCCAGCTAATTATTGTATTTTAGCAGAGAGGGGGTTTTACCACATTGGTTGGTTTCAAACTCCTGACCTCAGATGATCCACCTACCTCGGCCTCCCAAAGTGCTGGAATTACAGGCATGAGCCACCACACTCAGCCTAATTTTTGTATTTTTAGTAGAGACAGGGTTTCACCTTCTTGGCCAGGCTGGTCTTTTTTTTTTTTTTTTTTTTTTTTTTTTTGAGACAAACTCTCTCTCTGTCTCTCAGGCTGGAGTACAGTGGTGTGATCTCAGCTCACTGCAATCTCTGCCTCCCAGATTCAACTGATTTTCCTGCATTAGCCTCCTGAGTAGCTGGGATTACAGGCACATGCCACTATGGCCTGGCTAATTTTTGTATTTTAATTAGAGACAGGGTTTGACCATATTGGCCATGTTGGTATCAAACTCCTGACTTCAGGTAATCTGCCTGCCCTAGTCTCCCAAAGTGTTGGGATTACCTGTGTGAGCCACCACGCCCAGTCTGACTGTGTATTTCTAAAAAGCCTCCCTTCAAGCTCACTAATTCTTTCTTCTACGTGATCTACTGTTAAGACATTTTAATGCACTTGTCAATATGTTAATTGATTTTTTCAGCTCCAGAATTTCTGCTTGATTTTTCAATATTATTCAATCTCTTTGTTAAATTTAACTGGAAGGATTCTGAATTCCTTCTCTGTGTTACCTAGAATTTTGTTGAGTTTGCTCAAAACAGTGATTTTGAATTCTCCATCTGAAAGATCATGTGTCTGTTTCTTTAAGATTGGTTGCTGGTGCCTTATTTAGTTCATTTGGTGAGATAATGTTTTCCAGGATGGTCTTGATGTGGATGTTCATTGGTGTCCAATTATTGAAGAGTTAGGTATTTATTGTAGTCTTTGCAGTCTGGGCTTGTTTGTACCTGTCCTTCTTGGGTAGGCTTTCCAGGTATTTGAAGGGACTTGGGTATTGTAATCTAAGTTTTTGGACTCTGCAGTGTATCTTCATTAAGGGTATCCCATGTCCAGTATCTCTGTGGCTCTTGAAGGCCCATAAAGGTACCTCCTTGATGGTCTTGGATAAGATCTGGAAGAATTCCGCATTACCAGGTGGAGACCCTTGTTCCATTCCCTTACTCTCTCCAAAACAAACAGAGTCTCTCTCTCTTTGTGCTGAGCTGCCTGGAGCTGAGAGAGTGGTGACACAAGCACCCCTGGGGCCACCACCGTTGGGACAAGCCAGCACTGTACCGGGTCTCACCCAAGGCCTGTAGTAACCAGTACCTGGCTACTGCCTATGTTTGCTCAAGGGCCTAGAACTCTAAAGTCAGCAGGTGTCAAAGCCAACCAGGCTTGTGTCCTTCCCTTCAGGGTGGTGACTTCCCCTTGACCCTGGGCAGGTCCAGAGATGTTATCTGCCAGCCAGGGCCTGGAGTCAGAAACCTTAGGAATCTACCTAGTGTTGTGTTTTACTGTAGCTGAGTTGGCACCCAAGCCACAAGAGAAAGTCCTTCCCACACTTCCTTCTCCTTTCCACAGACAGAGGAGTCTCTCCCTGTGGCCACCACTACTCCAGGCCACGGCGAGTACTGGCTGGATACTGCCAGTGTTCACTCGAGGCCTAAGGACTCTTGGTCAGCTTGTGGTCAGTGGTGCCTGGCCTGGGATTCTCTTTTTAGGGCAGTGAGCTCTCCTCTGACAAACAGCAGGTCCAGAAATGCCATCTAAGAGCCATGGCCTATAACTGGGGACCCCAAGGGCTTGCTTGGTGCTCTACCCAGTGTGGCTGAGCTGGTACCTAAGCTGTAAGACAAAGTCTCCTTGACTTTTCCCTCTCCTTTTCTCAAGTGGGAGGAGTCTCCCCCCATAGTCACCACAGCTGAGAATGTACTGAGTTACTGGAAGCCAGCCTGTCTCTGAGTCTCGCCCAAGGCCCATGACAAGTACCGCCCAGCTATCACTGCTGACTATTCAGAGCCCCAGGGCGTAACCGGAACTCAGCTTCCAACCAATGGGATGGGCAGTTCACCCCTGGCTAAGGCTGGTCGAAATGCTCCCTCTATGGGCACTGGCTGAGTTCTGCCCTGGGTGCTTTCCCCTGTGATTGGGCAGCACTGCGTTCCGATGCAAAGTCCCACAATCACTGTGCTCTCCCTCCCTCAAGTTCATAGATTCTGTCTCTGTACCACACAGTCACTGCTGGGGGATGGGGCAGGCTGTGTCAGCGATTCAAGTGTGTCTTTCCTGCCCTCTTCAGTGCCTCTTTCAGTGCTATGAAGTTAAAACCAGGAACTGTGATCACTCAACTGATTTTTGGTTCTTATGATGGTGCTGTTTTGTGTGGACAGTTGTTCAGTTCGGTGTTCCTATCGGGGATGAGGAGGGTGGTCAGTGGAGGATTCTGTTCTGCCTCTTGCTCTGCCTCCTGAGCTCCAGGTCTGTGTTTGGGCTTTACCTAACTCTCAGGGTACGTTTTGTAAAAAAGTAGAATGTGTTGGGATTTTGCCGACTCAGAGCATGTGTAAGGAAGGAGGAGGGATGGAAGAAAGATTCTGAGCAGAAGGCTGGGTGTGGTGGCGCACGCCTGTAATCCCAGCACTTTGGGAGGCTGAGGCAGGTGGATCACCTGAGGTCAGGAGTTCAAGACCAGCCTGGACAACACAGTGAAACCCTGTCTGTATAAAAATTAGCCAGGTGTGATGGCACCCGCCTGTGGCCCCAGCTATTCCAGAGGCTGAGGTGGGAGAATCACTTGAGCCCAGGAGTTTGAGGCTGCAGTGAGCCATGGTTGTGCCACTGCACTCCAACTTGAGTGACAGAGTGACACCCTGTCTCAAAAAAAAGAAAAAGAATCAAGCTAGGAAAAAGCTCCTGTGTTAATGATGTCTGTTCCCTTCCAGTGTATTTCCGCATTGTCACCCTGGACAGCAACTTTGTTTCAGTGAATGACAAGGTGAGTAGGGAGGAGGAAAAGCAGTGGTGCAGACTTCGAGAGAATAGGGAAAAGGATAAGAGATTCTCTACAAGGGCAGAAGTCCTCTCAGCATGGGTGTGGCGAGGCGAGGCCCTCTGGGTTGGAGACTGCTGTGTGTGGGACTGGAAGTGCTGGACTAGCCTCAGGGAGCTACCCTAAATCAGCCTAGGAATAAGCAGAGGTGACCAGTTCTCAGCTTTAGTATCTACACATCAGGTTCCTGAGAGACGGTTACGCTCCTGGTCATTTTATTTATTTATTTATTTTGAGACAGAGTCTCGCTCTGTCACCCAGGCTGGAGTTCAATGGCATAACCTTGGCTCCCTACGACCTCCACCTCCTGGGTTCAAGAGATTCTCCTTCCTCAGCCTCCCAAGTAGCTGGGATTACAGGTACCTGCCACCACACCTGGCTAATTTTTGTATTTTTAGTAAAGACAGGGTTTCACCATGTTGACCAGGCTGGTCTCAAACTCCTGACTTCAAGTGATCCACCCATCTCAGGCTCCCAAAGTGCTAGGATTACAGGTAAAAGCTACCACACCTGGCCCCCTGTCATTTTTAAGAGTTTTCACAAACTTCAAGACCTTCTCTTCAGGACTGACAGTGACTTTGTAATTCAAATACTAAGAAGTAAGGCCAAGTGTGGTGGCTCATGCCCATAATCCCAACAGTTTGGGAGGCTGAGGTGGAAAGATTGTTTGAAGCCAGGAGTTCAAGACCAGCCTGGGCAACAAAGTGAGAACCCATCTTTACTTTAAAAATAATTTTTTTTTAAGGGATAAAGGAGAATGTCTGCTTCCACTCTGTTTCTATGAGGCAAAATAATTTATAAAGTAGGTAATTTCTCTTAAGGCAACATTAAATAAATATATGCCAAGGGTTAAAATGTAGCAACATTTTGGGAATACTTGGCTTTTCCTTGGACTCCCCATCCCTAGAATCATAAGCCTTTTAATAGGTTTGATCTCAAATTGGAACACGTGTCATTTCTACATGCTTCTGAGACCTCCGGGACACCCCTGCTTCCTTCTTCTTCCGTCTGTCACAGCCCATGTATTCAAATGAAACTTTTAGAGATAAGCATAGGGAAGGCATGATTTCCATTTTCCATCTTCCTGTTCTCAGAGCTGCTGTTTCTTTCCCTATGTGCAGAGTTGTTAGTTTGTTACTGATTAGTAATGCCCTAGATGCTTCTCTCTTTCCCAATTTAGATTTCCTTTTAACTCCTCCTTCCCATCACCTGTAGCTCTTCTTTGGCAAGAGTTCAGTATATTGTTGAGTACTTATTTCTTACCGCCCCCCGCCCCCCAACCTTTTTCTTTTTTAAAAAATTTTAAGAGAAGGTCTCATTCTGTCACCTAGGCTGGAGTGCCGTGCAGGGTCATGGCTCCCTGAAGCTTTGACCCCCCGGGCTCAAGTGATCTTCTCACCTCAGTCTCCCCAGTAGCTGGCACCATAGGTGTGCACTACCACTCCTGCCTAATTATTTTATTTTTTGTAGAGATGCGGGGGTGGGGGGATCTCACTTGTTGCCCAGGCTGATCTTGAACTCCTAGCTTCTCTCGTTTCAGTCTCCCAAAGTGCTGGGATTACAGGTCTGAGCCACTGCACCTGGCCTGAGTACTTGTTTCTTTACAGACTGTTTTCTCTACAGCTGCAACAAGGACATGCTGGGTTCAAAGTGTGTCCGCAGCCAGCACTATTTTAGACTCACTGACTCTCAGGGTTAATCTCATTACCCCTGTTGGGTTACCTTTCCTTTGCTCCAGTGATGCGGGATTACTTCCAGGTGTTCTGATTTCCATAGTTAGGCTCTCTTTCTCTTGTAAAATAACTCCTTCCTCCCCACTCCGTTTTAGAGAAGGCAGGCCCTCCCTCCAGATTCAGTTGAAAACATCGAGATTAACAAAAGGAATTTTACCAAGAAACTGAGGATAAAAATTGTGTTTATGTAACCCGCCCAGTGGGTTCACCTTGCCTGCTGCTTAGACAGAACCGATTTATCGAGACAGGGGAATTGCAATGAAGGAAGAGTAATTCATGCAGGGCCGGCTGCATGGGAGACCGGAGTTTTATTGTTACTCAAATTAGTCTCCCTGAGTATTCAAAAATCAGACATTTTAAAGATAATTTGGCGGGTAGGGACTTGGGAAGTAGGAAGTGCTGATTGGAGATGGAACCATAGAGGGTCAAAGTGAGGTTTTCTCGTTGTTTTCTGTTCCTGTGTGGGATGGCAGAACTGGTTAAGCCAGATTACTGGTCTGGGTGGTGTCAGCTTATCCATTAAGTGCAGGGTCTGCAAAATGTCTCAAGCACTGATCTTAGGTTTTACAATAGTGATGTTATCCCCAGGAGCAATTTGAGGAGGTTCAGACTTTTAGAGCTGGAGGTTGCATGACCCCAAAACTGTAATTTCTAATCTTATAGCTAACCTGTTAGTCCTGCAAAGACAGACGGATCCCCAGACAAGAAGGGGGTCTTTTTGGGAAAGGGCTATTACCAATTTTGTTTCAGAGTCAAATCATGAACTGAATTCCTTCCCAAAGTTAGTTTGTTGTATGCCCAGGAATGGACAAAGACAGCTTAAGGGTTAGAAGCAAGATGGAGTCAGCTAGGTCTGACTTCTTTCACTTTGCCATGATTTCCTGAGTTACAATTTTGCAAAGGTGGCTTCAGTCCCTGCCTTTGGGTTTTATAACATCTTAATCTTAAGATGTGGGCTATGAAGATGGGAAAAGGCTGTCGATTACTCTGGCTTCTTCCTGCTGACAGGGGGCGTGGTGTGGATATGAGTGGACCCCTCTTAGAATCGCTTAGAAGCAAGATTGAGTAGGTTAGGTCTGATTTCTTTCACTCTCATGATTTCCTCAGTTTTGATTTTGCAAAGGCAGTTTCATTTACACAGCACAGTATTTTATCCCCAACCACGTAAAGTAAGCCTGATATTAACCTCCCCTGTCTAACTTGATTGCTACATCCAGTTATTCAGAAACTCTAGACAACTTCCAGTCAAAAATGCTACTTTCCTTTTTTTTTTTTTTTTTTGTTTTTTTGAGACACAGTTTCACTGCATCGCCCAGGTTGGAGTGCAGTGAGGGGATCTCAGCTCACTCTAACCTCCGCCTCCTAGGTTCAAGCGATTCTCCTGCCTCAGCCTCCAGAGTAGCTGGGGTTACAGGCATGTGCCACCATGTCTGGCTAATTTTTGTATTTTTAGTAGAGATGGGGTTTCACTGTGTTGGCCAGGCTGGTCTCGAACTCCTGACATTAGGTGACCCACCCACCTCAGCCTCCCAAAATGCTGGGATTACAGGTGTGAGCCACTGTGTCTGGCCTAAAGAAGGGTTTTGTTTTTGTTTTGTTTTGTTTGAATTTTATAGACATCTATATCAATCTTTTTTTTTTTTTTTTTTTGAGACAGTCTTGCTCTGTCACTCAGGCTGGAGTGCAGTGGCGCAATCTCGGCTCACTGCAATCTCCACCTCCCGGGTTCAAGCGATTCTCCTGCCTCAGCCTCCTGAGTAGCTGGGATTACAGGCACCTGCCACCACACCCAGGTAAGTTTTTGTATTTTAAATAGAGATGGGATTTCTCCATGTTGGCCAGGCTGGTCTTGAACTCTTGACCTCGTGATCTGCCCGCCTTGGCCTCCCAAAGTGCTGGGATTACAGGCGTGAGCCACCATGCCCAGCCCTTGATATCAATCTTAGTGATATTCTCTTCCTGATGTTTATATAGCCCAGGTTTGTGGAAGTCCTAGCTCACCTTCATCCTTATCTCTCCTTGTTTTTTGGCTTATCTTGAAGAATTGCCATTATCCCTAATGTGATGTGGCAAGGAAAATGGCTTCAGCCAGGCTAAAATGTAATGGCTTCTCAGGCTCACAGGCTACATGCAGGCTCACAGGCTACGTGATAAGGCATTACAATTAATCAGGCCAACGCCAGGTGCAGACACCAGCCTCATTTCAATGGAATTCAAGAACTCACCACTCAGGGTCACACGGACCCTGAGAAGAAACCCCCTTGTCTCTAGCTGCTGGCCTTGACTTCTGAACAAACTGCTTGCTTACTGATGTTGAGAGTTTTCACTGTCTCTAACTGCTGACCTTGGCTTCTGTACAAACTGCCTGCTTGCAAAGATCCCCAGTCCCCCCTCAAAATCCCCAGCCCCCAAAAAGTGTTGTTTAGCATAAAAGGCCAGTTCTCCCTCAACTCGGGGCCATGGGTTGGAGAGACATGAGTCCTCTGAGGTCGCTGGCAATAAAGACCCTGCAATTCGTCATACTTTTGTCTTGGTGCTGATCTTCTTATCTCGCTAAAAATACAACACCTAATATCAAGGCTGATATTTGTATTTAGTGGTTCAGCTTCTTCACTGGTTGGCATCACATGGCACTTGGCCCAAGAATCAAAAAATCAAGCACTATCTTGATTTCATTCTTTCGCAGTTAGATCCAAACTGGTCTTCTCTTTTGAATACTTTTGCACTGTCTCTGCACCCCTCTCCCGATATAACTAAATTCTTGCTTTCAGTTTCATCGCATTGCAAGCACAATGACCTGTTCCTCACAAACTTAATGGTTTTAGCTTCCATTTAGCAGCTACTGTTTTGAAGAAGTTGACACATGATTCTCCAGTGGAACTATTGCAAACAATTTTTAAAGTAATTATTTGCAATGCCTGAAAGTAAGGTTCCTGGCTGGGCGCGGTGGCTCATGCCTGTAATCCCAGCACTTTGGGAGGCCGAGGTGGGCGGATCATCTGAGGTCAGGAGTTCGAGACCAGCTTGACCAACATGGAGAAACCCTGTCTCTATTAAAAATACAAAATTAGTTCATCACCGGACGGAGAGAGATCCAAGATGGCCACTTAGCAGCAGCTCAGGATTGTAGCTCCCAGTGAAAGCGCAGAGAGCAAGTGGGTGCCGCAATTTCAGATGAATTTTTGTTGCCCACAGACTGGGAGATTCCCGGCAGAGGAGCCACATGGGTCGCCAGCACGACTCTTTTGGCCAGCACGGCTGTTGTACTGGTGTCCCGGCGTGGCGCTTCTCGGTGCGGAGTGTACAAGACTGGGTGCCCTTTTAGTCGGGCTCGGCTGGTCCCATCCCCACAAGGAGAACAGCAATTGAAAGCGTTGAGGACTGAGAGTTTCACAGCAAGCACAGCCGAACCCAGGAAGACCTAGCTCTGTGGGGAAGGGACATCCACTGAAGGAAAACAAAGAAACAGAAAAAACTTCATGACCAACAAGCCAGACGTCCACTCAGAGACCCAATCTGAAAGTCAGCAATTACAAAGACAACAGGTGGATAAATCCACAAAAATGGGAAGAAACCAGTGCAAAAAGGCTGAGAACACCCAAAATCAGAATGCCTCTCCTCCTACAGGGAATCGCACCTCCTCATTAGCAAGGGAACAAGACCTACGGATAATGAATGTGATGATCTGTCAGAATCAGGCTTCAGAAGGTGAATAATAAGAAACTTCTGTGAGCTAAAAGAACATGTTCTAACCCAATGCAAAGAAACTAAGAATGTTGAAAGAAGATTTAACGAAATGCTAATGAGAATGGACAACTTAGAGAGGATGGAGCTGAAAAACACAGCGCGAGATGGAGCTGAAAAACACAACGCGAGAACTTCATGAAGCATGCACAAGTTTCAACAGCCGAATTGACCAAGCAGAAGAAAGGATATCAGAGGTCGAAGATCAAATCAATGAAATAAAGCGAGAATGCAAGATTAGAGAAAAAAGGGTAAAGGGGAATGAAAAAAGTCTCCAAGAAATATGGGACTATGTGAAAAGACCTAATCTACGTTTG
>CAUYQU010011178.1:0-17141 GCA_963574635.1 Cheracebus regulus
CCTGAATGACGCGTGATGCACTTAACCCTATCACTGCCACGCCCTATCCACCCTGCCCCCAGATCTGCAACTCAGTAAAGGTGAGCGTGTCCTGGCACTCGAGGCCACTGCTGGTCTCGGCGATCTGGGTAGCAGTGGACCTCTGGGCCCAAACTCTCTTTTCTCTATCTCTGTGTCCTGTGTCTTTTATCTCTACAATTTCTCATCTCCTCACCAGCTGGGAGTGGTTCACAGAACCCTGTAGGGCTGGACCCTATAGCCCCAGGAAACTTACAATCCTGGTGGAAGAGAAGAGGGAGAGGCGAGTCACATGTCACACGCAGAGAACATGGGTGAACAAGGCAGGGAGGTCCCGCACGCTTGAAACAACCAAGTCTCAGGAAACTGCGCTGTGAGGACAGCACCAAGGAGACGGGGATAAACCCTTCATGAGAATCCGCTCCCATGATCCAGTCACCTCCCTCCAGGCCCCACCTCTAAAGCTGGGAATGACAATTTGATATGGGATTTGCAGGGTGGGGGGAAGGGGGGGACACGGATGGAAGGAAGTAAAAGGCTGAGAGAGCTACTGGCGGGAGTGCAGAGGTGGAACAGGGGCTACAGGAGCCGGTCAGACGCCCGGGGAGCTGCCCGTGGTTGGGGGAAGCTTGGGGCTGGTCTCTCTAGAGGCATAGGCTGCCCAGGATGCCAGAGGGACTCATGCAGCGGTGGGGAAGGACTGACTGTCCCTAGGCACAGCAACCCCCACCCGCAGACACCAGAGGTCCTGAGCCCCAGCAGCTCCTGCCACAGTTGGGGCCGGAGGGCAGGAGGAAGGGTTCAAACTGGCCTGGAACAGGCAGCCTCCCCACACACCCTCTCCCAGCCTGGGGATTGCACCTGGCAGAGCCGCCCAGGTCCTGAGCAGCTGCTCAGCCCTGGGCCCAACCTGAGGAGGCCACGGCTGCTGGGAGGGACCCACGGCTGCTGGGAGGGACCCACGGCAGGGCCAGCTCCAGCCCCGTCTTCAGACCTGACCCAACCCCAACCTCATACATTCTCCAGCCACAGGCAGCCTGGGTCGCTGAGGAGCTCTGCCATGGTAACCGCCAATCCGTCTGACACAGGCTGCACACGCCCAGGCAGTAACGGCCAGGACCCCCGGGGTCTGAGGCCCCTGTGGACGGAGGGCTGGACGGCAAAGGCGGGAAGGTGTGCTGCTTCCTAGGTTACTGCAACAAATCTCCCTGACCTGCGGCTGAAGCAACAAAAACGCGTCCTCTCGTGGCTCTGGAGGCCGAGTCTGAAGCCAAGGGTGACGGGGCCACAGCCTCTCTGAAGGCTCCAGCACCAGGTCCTCCCGGCCTCTTCCAGCTCCTGGTGGCCCCTGGTCTCCCTGGCTGGTGGCAGCGTCACCACAGCCTCTGCCTCCGCCTTGACACGGCGTCGCCCTCGTCTGTGGCTCACAAGGACAGTGGTCACAGGGTTAAACCCGCTGTGACCTCCTCATACCTCCATCATGTCTGCAAAGGCCCCATTTCCAAATAAGGTAACAGTCTGAGCTTCCAGGCAGACATGAATGTGGGGTTGCTGCTCACCCCAGTGTAGAAGGGAATGATGAAGAATGGGCCATGCAGAGCCGCTGCGGGCTCTGTGGACTCCAGAACCCCAGAGAGGCCTGTGGCTCCTTTAGTTCAAGTCTGAAGGCAGAAGAGTAGACTGTGATAACCTGGCCAGCCATGAGCCAGGACATACACATGACAGAATGCATCCAACACATGATCCACACGCACCCAGACTCCCATAGGACACACACATGACAGAATGCACCCAGCACATGATCCACACACACCCCAGATTCTCATAGGACACACACATGACAGAATGCACCCAGCACGTGATCTACACATACCCCAGACTCCCATAGGACACACGCATGAGAGAATGCACCCAGCACGTGATCCACACACACCCGATTCCCATAGGACACACACATGACAGAATGCACCCAGCACGTGATCCACATGGGTGCCCCAGATTCCCATAGGACACACACATGACAGAATGACCCAGCACATGATCCACACACATGCCCCAGATTCCTGTAGGACACACGCATGACAGAATGCACCCAGCACGTGATCCACACATGCACTCCAGACTCCCATAGGACACACACATGACAGAATGCACCCAGCACGTGATCCACATGCACCCCAGGCTCCCATAGGACACACGCATGACAGAATGCACTCAGCACGAGATCCACACACATGCCCCAGATTCCCATAGGACACACACATGACAGAATGCACCCAGCATGTGATCTACATATGTGCTCCAGGTTCCCATGTGGAAATCTTAACCCCAAGGTGATAAGTCAGGAGGTAGGGCCTCTTGGGAGGGTGGAGTTCTCATGAACGGAACAGTGCCCCATAGAGGAGACCCTGGAGAGACCTCTCCCACTCACCGTGTGTGACACAGCCAGAGGCCGTCATCCATGAGCCAGAAACTGGGCCCTTACCAGACACAGAACCTGCTGTCATGATCACAGGCTTTGACGTTGGACTTTGAGGCTCCAGAACCAGGAGAAATACATTTCTGTTGTTTCCAAGCCTCCTGGTCTATGTATTCTATTTTAGCAGCCCCAAGGGACTAAGACACAGATCCCCTAAAACCAGCACTGCCCTGAGCTCCCACCATCACCCAGATCCCTCCTTACCTCAGGCAAGGGGCCCCTCCTATGAGGGGCTGAGGCTGCCTGAGGTAGGGAGGGGCCCGGGTGATGGTGGGAGCTCAGGGCTCTCGGGGGCCCCGGATCCAGGCCTCCATCCTGCCCCTGCCTGGAACCCAATGGTGGCCCCTCTCAGGCAGCAGCCCTCCCTGCAGGGCCATTGCTGGGGAAAAGGGGGGCACCAAGGGAGGTTCCCATCTGCTCCCCTGGGGACCCTCAGTGACTCAGAGACCACCTGGACGCTCTGCATTGCTGGGGGCTGGCTGTGGGTCCCCACCCTTGGGAATGGTCACTGAATCCAGCCCAAAGGGTGACCAGACCCAGAGACACACAAGAGAGCCCATCACACACAATTAACGGCCAGGAAGAAGGTGTGCACCACCTGCCGGCCGGCATCCATGGGCGTGGCAGCAGGCTGGGCGGGACTGGTTGAAAGGAAGCCAGAAGGAGGCACCGTGGGGAGAGGGGCCTAGGGGCACACTGCTCTTTTTTCTTTATGGCGTTCTACATTTTCCAGACTTTTTTTTTTTTTGAGTCAGAGTATCACTCTGTCACCCAGGCTAGAGTGCAGCACACGATCCACACGTGCCTCAGATTCCCACAGGACACACGCATTGAAGAGGGAGACCCAGGCATCTCAGATTAACTTCCCCTTTTCATATGTGATTCCTAAAACTGTAAACCGAAAACTTTTCATATGTAATTCCTGAGACTGTAAACCAAGACCTTTTCATATGTGATTCCTAAAACTGTAAACTGAAACCTTTTCATATGTAATTCCTGAGACTGTAAACCGAGACCCTTTTCATATGTAAAGCTATAAACCTAAGATTCTTCCACGTGTAACATCTAAAGTATAAACCTATATAAAGGCAGAACCTTCCTTTGTTAGGGGAGCTGGGTTTTGGACAGATTACCACTCAAGGCTCCCGGCTGAATAAACCCTCCTTCCTCCTGTATTCGGTGTTCGAGAGATCCGTTTCCTGAGGCCGCTCCTGCTACAGCATGACAGAATGCACCCAGCATGTGATCTCGGCTCACTGCAACCTCTGCTTCCCAGGTTCAAGCGATTCTCCTGCCTCAGCCTCCTGAGTAACTGGGATTACAGGTGGCTACCACCACACCCAGTTAATTTTTTTATTTTTAGTAGAGACGGGGGTTCCACCATGTTGGCCAGGCTGGTCTCGAACTCCTAACCTCAGGTGATCCACCAGCCTTGGCCTCCCAAAGTACTGAAATTACAGGCATGAGCCATGGTGCCCAGCCTGTTTTCCAGATTTTCTACAGTGAGCATATGTCGCTTTTATCACCAGAAATGAAGACTTTAAAAGGAGAAGAAATGAAAAGGAACTTCCCTGAGAAAACAGCCCCAGTGGAGCCCAAGCCCCTCCAGGGTGGGTTCAGGGGACACTGGGCTGACCCTGGAAGGTGACCCCCTCCTGGTGTCCAGCTCTGCGGGGAGAGGCCCTGCCTCCTGCTCCTCTAGCAGGAAGTTCAGAGAGCCCGGCAGACCACAGGCACATCACGGACGCGGGAGGCTGACGGCGGACACTGCGTCCTCCCCTCTTGCCCTCCCTCTGCTGGCTCCGGGACAGTTAGGAGCAGAATTTTGCTGAGGCAGCAAGATGTCGTAGTGGGGGTCAGAGAGGTGGGCTAGAGCAGAGCCACCCTCCCCAGGGCTTGAACCTGACAAGGAATGGAAAGAAATGTCTACGCAGACACAAGCACGATCCGTTTATTTCTGGCCAGAAGGCAACCAGTCAGCAAGGGCTGCGGACCAACAGCCACGCCTGGGACACCCGAGCTTCCGCCCGGCCCAGGCTGTGGACCAACAGCCACAGCTGAGACACCCGAGCTTCCGCCCGGCCCTGGCAGCCTCAGAGGGAGCCGCGGGGTGTTGCCCAGGGCCCAGTTCCTGCCCCCACCCTGCCCTGCTCACCCCCAGCCCCTGTTCCCCTTCCTAAAGAGCGGCCCCTGCCTGAGAGCTCTGAGGAGCAACTTGTTCCTCATCCACAGGGTCCTCCACTAAGACCCCCCACATCCATCCTGGGGCACCCCTGAATATTCCACCCCTCCTCCCCAGGCACCCAAGGGGCATGGGCACAGCCAGGAGGCCTGTCAGGAGGGCCAGCAGCGCCCCCGAGGCTTGTCCCCAATGGTGGGCGGCTCGGGGCCAGCAGGCACATTCTCTAGGACGTCATGTAGGGAGAATGTGCAGAAGGAAATCTCCTCATAGGAGGTCCTGGCCCCACTCTCAAACAGGCAGGCAAAGACCAGGCCCCCGCCAGGGGCCGGCCCGAGGGACGCCAGGTCGGAGTAGCCGCTGGGGCCCTCGTAGACCACCCAGGGCCCTGACCAGCTGTTCGGGTCCAGTGGGGACTGGCTCAGGCGGATGCCCATGTGCAGCCGAGCCCTGCGGCCCACGGGGTGGGAGTACAGCAGCCACGTGGGGCTCTGGGGCACGGCGGCGGAGGGCACTGGGGGCGCCAGGGTCCAGGACCCCATATCTTCGCTGACCCCAGGCCTGGGGCCGTCCCCCTGAGGCTGCGGATGGCTGAAGAGCCCTCCAGGCACCTGGCCTCCACAGGGGTCTCCAGCAGCCTCTTCGGGGGGTTCACGGAATCCAGGACGGAGGCATGGAGGGTGGGGGGCACTCACGGGGCCCATTGACCATCCGTCATCCCGTGGCCTGCTGGGGGTGGGGGCTAGGAAGCCCACGATGCTGCCCTGGCAGCCCCAGGCAGTCTCGGGCAGAGTGGCCACGCGCTCTGCGGGCAGGAAGGAGGTACCCTCGTCGGTGCTGAGCGCCTGCACGCGGCTGCCCAGGGGGCTCCGGGCGTTGCAGTACAGGAAGCTGCCGGCCGGCCCCCCGTCCACTGCTGCCAGCTGGCACTCGCCTGAGCGCAGGTTGGGCACGAGGCCTCCGCAGCGCCAGGTGCGGCCGTGGTCATCGCTGTAGAAGGCGAAGGAGTGGGGGCTGGTCCGGCAGATCTTGCCAAAACACTCTCGGCGGTCCACGCGGTAGGTGTAGGCGGGCACCAGCAGGCGGCCTGAGGGCAGCTGCACACCGTGGCCTGGGCCCACCGCAAACGTGGCCCAATCTGCGGAGAGAAGGGGGGTGGAGGGGCTGCTGGAGAGAGGAGGGCGGAGGTGGGAGGGGCTGCTGGTTACCCAAGGTCCGGGGATGGAGGGAGGCACAGGAGGAAGGGGAAGGGAGGGCTGGCGCCTCGGGTCAGGACGGTCACTTGCCAACCGCCTTCCACACGACTCGTCCCAGCCGCCCTGAGTCCTCCCAAGCTGGACAAGCCTCTCATAGCCCTTATCAGGTGCCCAGGAATGCATGCGTCCCGGCTCCTCAGGCAGCCAGCCCCAAGCCCCCAGGGAGCCCGGCGGGCGCTGCCCACACAAAGACCAGAGGGCCAGGGGGCGTGAGGCCCTGCAGCAGAGTCCCTGGGTCAGCCATGTGTCTGCTCCACTCCCTGGTGTGGCTCCCACATGCCAGGGTCAGGTAGCCACAGAAGACAGGGTGGAGAGAAAGCTGTGGGTGAGGCCTGGCCGGGCTCCAGGCAGGGTGAGAAGGGGGTGAAGAGGAAGAGGAAGGGGTAAGGTGGGGGGTGGCTGTTGGTTTGGGGGCTGAGACACCTCAGCATCCAGCCCTCTCCTCTGCAGATAAAGGCATAACCCGGGGGGATGAGAGTTTGTGTCAGCCATGCCTGCTCCTGCCCACTGGGTGGCTGGGGGGGCGACCAATACCCATTTGTCTGGGACGGGGTCACAGAACAGTCCTGGGGAGAGGGATGGTTGGTTCCCCTTGTGGTTGGAGGCAGGGGCGGGGGCGGGCAGAATGGAAATTTGCAGCTGGAATCTCCCGTGTGGACCGTGGCCAATCAAAGGGACCCAGACCAGTGCCCTACCCACCTACCCTGCATGGCATGGCCGATGGCCTCCTCGGTGAGGTCCCGGGCACTGCCCCACGTGAGGCCTGCGTCATGGCTGGCCACACAGCAAAGACGCGCAGCATTCCTGCCCGTGGCGATCTGCACGGCCTCGGGCGTGTGGCCCAGCACGGCAATGAAGAAGAGGAAGACAGTGCCCGTTCCAGCGTCGTGCACGGGGCAGGGGTTCATGGACCGATGCTCTGCCAGGGCCGCCGTCCCCAGCACGTGCAGGGTGCCCCACTGCCCAGAGGAGGAAGTGCCAGGATGTCCAGGGACCTGGGCGCAGCCCCCGCAGGGCACCTTGGGAGAGCTGAGCCTGGTTTGCTCATCTCTACCTTGGCCACCCACCTGCCTGCCGCCCCTGTCCCCCGGGAAATGCAGCCCCAGCCAACCCGGCCACTGACCTGCACGGAGCCCCGGGCCAGTGTGCCCCTCCTCAGCACCAGGCGGTGGGCGTGGGCGTCGTCGGGGCTGAGCCGCTGCTCCACAAAGGCCAGCAGGGTGGGTCCAGGGGGCACGGGCAGCAGCGAGGGCACGCGGTAGGTCAGGCCAGTCCTCTCCCGCTCAAAGAGCACCGTCCGCGCAGGGGTACGAGGGGCCCCCATGCTCTGCCGGTCACAGCAGGGCCACAGGTCAGCAAGACGGGCCCAGGGAGCCCCACATTTGCCCACCATCTGGATTGGGGATGGGGCTCAGGAGGGACAGACAGCCACAGCCCCTTCCCACACCTGGGCCTCTTCCTGCACCCACCGTGGGGTCAGCCCTGTTTCTGACTCCCTCACCCTAGATCTGGGGCATTCCCTCCCCCACCCTCCTCACAGCCACTGCACCCCAAATATCTGTGGAATCAGCCCCTTCCCCTCTCAACACGGCTCTGGGAGCTGACCCTTGGCCACCAGGATGGTTGGGACCGGGGTGCAGGGGAGGCTGGCGGGAGAGCCCCAGGGACCCTGTGAGCCATGTGCCCAGGATACAGGGTCATCCAGAATTCACCCAGCAGGAGGGCATGTGGTTAATCAGGACACAAAACCTCGAACAAGGAGGAGCTCCGTGTCCCCAAAATAGAGGCCACTGCAAACAGAGACACAGAGGTGTGCCCAAAGGAAGCCTCGGGCGCCCCAGGGCTCTCTGGGGACAGGGGACCCGCTCCCACTTCCTAAACCTCATCGGGTGGCCCACAGCCAGGGATCCTGCAGGGGACAGGCGCTGGGTGACTGGACCCCCACTCACAGGCAGCTGGCCCCACAGTGCCCTCACCCCACCCCTAGTGCTCCCCGCCTGCAGAGCCCTGACCTGAGGAGCACCTGAGAAGCATCCACAGGAATCAGAAGCCCCAAGCTGAGTGGGGCTCCGCAACCATTGTGGGTGTTTGCTCCCTAGCAGCACCCACAAGGGCAGGGCCTGGGTGAGGGGGCATTGGGGGCACACATGGGGTCTACTTGCTGCAGGCAGGACCTTCCTGGGGGCCTCTGGGTCTGACCCACACAAAGGCAGGCTGAGCGAGGTGTGAGCACACACAGCCTGGTGCGGGGTGGTGGCAAAGCTGCAGACAGGTGGGAGCGCCAGTGCCCATCATGCAGGACGTGGAGCTGTCAGAGCCACGGCCAGCCACCCAGGCTGGGCACAAGGGGCACTGGATGTGAGGCAAAGGAAGGAGGGAGGCAGGAGATGGCCCGCTATGACCGGGACCTATGCACACTCACAAATCCAGTGGCACCCACAGATGGAGACTGGGATAAAGGCAAAACACTGGGGTAAAACCCGGGCAGGCCTTGCCCCAATGCCTGAGGCCGAAACAGACACCACCACCTCCAGCCACCCCTGCCCCAGACCGCCGTTCCCAAAGGCTCTGGGCAAGGGCAGCCAGCCGGCCTCTTCCTGCCGCTCACCCCACCACCAGTCCTGCGGCTTCTGACAGCAGATTCCTGTCCCCAAGAAGCCCCTGGCTCTACTCTCAAAGGGCAATTGTGGCCAAGTGGGGAGCAGGTGCGGACGCCACATGTCCCTCTGGGCTGAGCAGGCACAAGCAAGACATTCTGTCCGCACTTGGCTCACTCCCCGAGGCCTGGACCGCGGGAGCAGCTGCAGCACCCCTGCAGACCTGAGGCCCGGCCCACCCTGGGGAGAGAGGGAGGGAAGGAGGCTCCAAGGACAGCTGGTCACTCCCGTCATTGCACAGAGGGGAAACTGAGGCCCACAGAGAGGATGGGGCTGCCACACATGTGGCTTGGGATGTCCTTGCCACGGCCAGGGCCTGGGTTCCACAGAGCCTCTGTGTCCTCAGGGGCCCCTCCGTCTCAGAGGCCAGCCTGCTCAGTGTGGCCAGCTCGGCACATTCCAGAGGTTTGGCTTGATTGGGACAGCTGTGTCCTGACATTAACCAGTGGCCCCTGCCCTCCCTGACAGGGCCTTCCTCAGGGGTGTGGAGTCACAGAAGGGGAAACTGAGGCCCGAGGGAGCTGGGACCTCTAGGAGAACCTGGCCTTCTGGCCCCTGGACCCCTAGACAGCTTGCAGGGGGTCACTCTGGCTCGACAGGGGGCCATCACAGACACTCCACCCCTGGCAGCCAGTCCTGTGGGGCCCCCCCAGAGCCCTGAGGTCAGCCCAGGCCCTCTGCACACACCCTATGGGGTCAGCACTTCTTGTTGTGGGACCACTCAGACGCAGAACAGGACCACCTCGGCGAGGGGCTTCACAGGCACCCACAGAAAGCATGATGCCCTTTGCACAGAATCTCAGCTGGGGGCCCTCGGGTGGCTCTGACCCTCAGCCTGTACTGTGAGCATCCTGTGCCCTGGCCAGGGCAAAGACTCTGACCACAGCCCCTTCACCTGGTGCAGCGTCCCCGGCCAGCCCAGCTGCAGAAAGACCCTGTGGTCTGGGGCCGGCCCCCTGCATTGGGCCCCTCACAACTGGTCTGTCTCCATGCCATGCCCTGAATCTGCCCCCAAGGAACCCTCAGTGCCACACCCATCCTGTGGGCCAAGAAACTGCTCCGCTGGGAGACACGTGTGGGACTCTTGCTGTAGGGCCCCTCAGGATCCATGCAGCCCACCCCGTGTTTGAGAGGTGAGGAGCCACCCAGGGCCTGGCAAGGGGAGGGACTCGTCCAGCACCCCCAGATAGAGGGGGCGGCCAGCAGGGTGGTTGCCTGAGGAGCAGGTCCTGGCCCCAAGCACCAAGGTAGAGGGTGAGGGAGCGGGGGACGAACAGGGCAGAGACTCACCGGCCACCTCGGGAAGGCTGCAGAGCTCATCATGGGTGGCTGCCTCGCCTGGCCCAGAGCAGAGACAAGGACCCACTGTGCGGGCGGCAGGCCAGGGAGCTGGCCACGCCCCAGGGCAACGTCAGGACCCTGGAGCCTCCCACGTGGCACAGCTCCACTGAAGCCCAGAGCAGGAGCACGGGTGCAGATGGGCACCCAGGAGCCACAGACACTGGAGCCAGCACAGGCTCCCCTCTGTGGGCGACGTGCTCGACACTGGGGTGCCTAGGACCAGGACTCGCTCTCCAACAAAGGCCATGCTGAGATAGGCCCAGCTGTGGGGCCAGAGTTGGCCTCCCGGGGACACAGGGTCTGCAGCTCCAGAGGCGCAGCCCGGGCAGGGGGGTTCCGAGTGCAGGGCCTCCCTTGGCACAGCACAGCCCTCGAAGTGCAGAACACGCCTTGCTGGGCCCTGGCTCTGCAGCCATGCCTCTGGCAGGCCAGCACCCCACCCCAATGTCCTGTGCTTCTCAGGGCCCAGGTGACTCCTCCCCAGCACAGCCACCCCCGCAGGACTCCTGCCAGCCCCATTCTCACTGGCCCGACCCAGGCTGCCATTTCCAAGGCAGCCTTGGTAACTGATGCTCGAATGACTGCTGCCCAGGCCAGAATCTCAGAGAAGGCTGCAGGTCCTGGTGCACTCTGAGCGGGGCAGCCTCCGGGGGCTCCCTGGGCCCTGAACACCCTCCCTCTGCACTATCCCTCCATCCCCTGCGAAGGGCGTCCTCAGCCGCTTCTGAAACCTCGGGGGCTGTGGTGGGAGACAGGCTGAGGGACAACAGGAGGTCACGTGGTTTCCAGGCTGAGACGAGAAACCTGTCATCCCTCTAGGTCCTGGGGGCCTGAGGAGATTTACTGGGGGAGCTGGAAGGGGGCCAGGGAGGACATGGAGAGAGGGAAGCGGGAGGGGTGGCCCAGCTCCTCCCGAATCTCCTGCATAGCCCCTGTGTGTCAGGAGAGGCGTGTGGAGTGCAGATGACTCCGTCATTGCACACATCCCTCCTGCTGACAGCCAAGAATCCTGGGGCAGGGGCTGCTGGGTGGGAAGCGACAAGCTCCCCGCCTCTCAGAAGCCCCACCCCAACGAGAACCAGGCGGCCATCTCCCTTCTTCTGTCCCCCTAAACTGGTAGAGTCTGACAGGGCCGCCCCTAAGCACCCAAGCTCACAGGTAAACAGTGCCTGCAAGCCCCCACGTCACCTGGCAAAGGCCCCTCCTCAGCCACCCTGAGACGGGCCAGGTCTGGAGCAGGGCTGTTTAACCCGGCTGTGCCCACAGAGCGGGGGTGGGGGGCAGACCTCACCCTCTCTGCTCGAGGCTTTGCAAGCCAGCTTTTTTTAACCTAGAGATTTCACAGAAAAGCCCATGTTTCCAGTTTCTCTGGAAAAATCAGATCTTCCCTCAGGCATCACCCACTTCCCCTGGGCACCCTGCCTGGACAAGTGGCAGTCTACCCAGGGCACCTGCCAGCCATAGGTACCCCCAGTTGTCACCTCGTGGCCCACAGCTGCTCAGAGGTCCCTGGGCACATCTGAGGCTCTGTCCCTGTGGGGTGAAAGCCACTGGGGGAAGCTTTCCTTAACCTCCTTGATGAACTCCGGCAGCCGAGGACCCACACTGACCCCAGCTTCACAGGGACGCTGGGACATGCCCCTCCCAGGAGCAGTTTCGGCCTCTCCGAATTCCCGCTTCTCCAGACCGTGCAATGCTGCGGCATTTTAACCATCCCTTCTCAACACTCACCCTGAACAGGCTGTTCTAAAACTCTACTGGAAACCACACATACAGTTTTACTTCCCCATAACTACCCCCAAATTTCTATTCAAAATCAGAGGACCAGTTTCTGTTCCACCAACCTCGAAGGCAGAGACAAAATGACAGTGCACCACTCTTGTAAGTTCATTTCTTCGGTGACTGTGGAGCTGAGGGCAGGGTCCACGCCTGGGGACAGGGCTGCCACCGTAGCGGCCACTGCATCCAACCCTCCTCCTCCTCCCCAGAGGCACCCTGAGCTCTGCTCAGAAGCGGCACCTCCTCATCCTGGCCTCACCCACCATCCCACCCTCCCTCAGCCATGGGCCCACGTATGCCAAGGGGGCCAGAGGATCCTGCCTAATCCCCAGAGAATAACTGGATGCTGAAAACTGTGAGTCTTTCTTCAATTCAGGGAAATGTGTCTGTGGCAAGCCAGGTCTCACCAGCACAAGCCTCCGTAACAACCATTTCAGCACTGACTGAAGGTTAAGTTAAATGTTAAAAGCTGAGAGAGCCAGCGCCCTCATACAAAGGCCAGGATGTAACAAAAGCCCACCTTGAGTTTTGCCCCCAGCTTTCCTGGGCTGTGAGGCATGATCAGACAACGGAGGAATTCTTAACAAGACCCATTTAGGATTAAACAACTTTTATTGGGGGTCTGAAAAACTCCCCAGGCCTCCACAAACAAGTTTATTGGGGTTGGAAGGAACTCCCCAAACCTCCATGATTTATCAGAAGACAAGATAAAGGTAATCACCCAGGCACCTGGACCCATTTAGATTAAGTAAATTGACTGATGCTCCAGAGGAAGGGCTTCAGGACTCAGGCCTCAGTTAGAGACGGGAAGAATTGAACCACATGTGTCTTTAGGCGAATGCGCGCTTACACGTAGACATACAGCTTAGAAGGTATGTAAGCTCTGGAAAAACTCTGTAACCTGGAGTTGGTCTGGCGATCGTTCCCAGGCCTTCTCCCTGTAACCAGTTACAGAAATAAACACTCTTCCTCCCAGTTAATCTGCATCTCCTCCCTGGGCCTCGGCAATAAGCAGCCCGGCTCTGGGTTTGGCCGGGAACGTTTTGCCCTCTGTGTGACCTGCCTTCTCATTTGTGGTCTCTTCTGTCTTCTGGGACTCCTGTCATTGCCCCGTGGGCTCATCCCGGACCTGCTTTCCCGTTACCTGGCAGAATGTCCTACTGTGCCCTCCCTGGGCTGAGGTGGGGAAGGTGGCCTGCAGGGGTCCCTGGGCTGAGCCGAGGAGAGTGGCCTGCAGAGGTCCCTGGGATGAGGGAGGGAGGGTGGTCTTCCGAACGTGCTGGCAGGTAGGTGTGTTTCCTGGGCACCCCAGGCACTGGCTTGTCCTCATGTGTGCACCCCTTTACCAGTTAACCCCCCTCCCCCAACCCCACCTGGCCAGGATCACATCCTGCCAGGCAGGGAGGCTCCGCCCCTCCAGATGAATGACAAAGACGGTGTCCACAGCTGCCCTCTGGCACCACACCCGACACCACCTCAAAGCAACCACTCCTGCCTCATTTGGCGAGTCAGATGTCCTCTCCTCCCCCTGCATTTGTGCCTGACAGCAGAGGCCGTGGAGCTGAGCTCGACCTCAACCCCTGTCTTGTGAGCAGCTGTCCCATCTCTCTGTAGAAAACGTCCTTCCATCAGAAGTAACCCCCCATCACTGGCTGCAGGGCTGAGCCTGGGGTCTTTGTGGCACGGCCTGTGCCTGCGCATGTCTCTGAGGCCAGTAGTTGCCAGAGCTGAAAAATCCAAGGGAGACACTCTGAGTTCCTCCGAGAACCCACAGCCCCAGTGCCAGGAACCTCGGGAGTCCCGGGATCACGGGCATGGGGTTCTGCCCGGCAGCGTGCTGGCCTGTGGTCAAGTATCCCTCACTCCCCTGCCCTCGTGTTCAGTTCTATTCGGTGAACTGAAGCACAGCCTCGGACCAGGTGGGGCTTCCACCGGGGCTCAGCACCTTCTCTGGGAGGGATCTGGGCGCATTGCGGAGGTGGTGGGGGGCGGCTCTTCACTGGGGTCTCCGCCCTTTTCGTTTTAGAGCAGGAGCCGGCGGGCCTGGGTTTCCCCACTGCGGAGAGAGGGGCTGGTGTCAGCCGGAGGCCCCGGCCCCCGCCACGGTACGCTCCCCCCTCTACGGGATGTTCTTGGGGGGCTTCTCCGGGAACTGCAGGGAGTACAGGTGGGCCATGTACTGGAGCTCGGGCGTCACCAGCCGCTGACACACGCGCCGCGTCTGGTTGTCCAGGCCTGGCCTGAGGTTGTAGCCCAGGATGTCGGCCGCGCCGGACTGGTAGGGGCGCAGGCCCGGGTCGTGGATCTGCGTCCGGTATTGGGGCGCGCCGCCGTCCTGCAGGCACAGGGCCGCGAGTTCGCGCCTCCGCGCCCGGAGCCGCGCCACCTCCCCGCGCAGCCGCCGTGGGCCCAGCTCGGCGCGCAGCTGCCCCCAGAGGCTGCGGTTGAAATGCTGGTACAGGCGCCAGTCCAGCGCGCACCAGCGCCGCGCGCGCTCCCGAGTCTCCGGCGCCAGGCGGCTCACGGAGCGGGCGCTGCGGGAGTTGAGCCTGAAGGCCACTACGTCGTCCAGCGCCCAGCGTAGCCGGCGCCGCAGCAGCACCAGGGACTCGTCCAAGTGCTCGGCGATGAGCACCAGCTGGAAGCGCCGCTCCACCTCCGCGATGCGCGCGCGCACGTAGCCCTCCTCCACCGGCGCGTCGGGATCGAAGCCGAAGTCGAACCACATGTTGTTCTTGGCGTAGACGTTCCTGAGGAGATGGCTGTCGTTGTAGAACGTCCGCGGCGAGGCCAGGAACGCGTCCAGGCTCGGGGCGCCCTGGAAGGCGGGCGCATAGGTTTTGTAGTAGATGAAGGAGGACTCCAGCTGGAACACGGGGTTTCTCAGGATGGAGAAGTAGAAGGTGTCGTTGGGCATGACTTTCTGCACCTGCGTGGGGACCGAGAGGCGGGCTGCAGACCCCGGGCCCGAGCAGGGTGGCCCACCCGCGGGGAGGAGGCGCGCCCTGGCCACACCGCCCAAGCACCGTCCTCACATCTGCAGAGGGACCTGGGCCGGGCGCCTCCTCGTGCGGCAGCTCGGGAAGCAGACCCAGGGCCACATGCAGGCCCTGCAGCCCAGTCACTGGTGCCCGAGTGCCCAGAGCAGGGGCCAAGGACGCCAGGAAGGGGCCTCAGGAGGAGGCGGCCGCGGCCAGAGCAGGAGGTGGGAGGCGGGAGGTGGGAGGGGGAGCTCCCATTGGCACCTGGCCGCAACCCAGAGGCCTCAAAGGGTGGGATGCCGTGGGGCACAGACACCGCACGGAGGGCTCTCCACGGGCCCCTGGCACAGGGGACCTTCAGCACTCCACCAGCTGCCCACAGGCCAGGGTGACACCCACCTAACAGACAGAGTGAGGCCCAGAGAAGCCCAGTGACCCAGGTTCTCCGCAGGGTGGGTCTGGACTCACCCTCTCTTGTGCCCCCTCAGAGGTCCCGGAGGTCATACCCCACCCACAGAAAGTAAAGTCATGCAAAAAATCACGCCCAGCTACACGGTCGGCTTCTCCATCCTCAGAAACCCCGCGTGATGGGAGGCCTCCTCTCATCCCTGCCCCTCCTTCTCCCCTTCCCCTCCTCTCGGCCCCTCCTCTTCCCTCTGCCCCAAGGCCCCCACCCCACTGCACACTCTGTCCGTCACTACCTGGTCTCCTTCTGGCCGCGCCTGGCCACCTAGCCCCTGCTGGCCATTTGCTACAGAGTGCTGGGGTGACCCTAAAACACCTGTGCCTGCCCACAGCCCTCCCACCCACACTCCCTGCCCTGCTTCCTTTGTAAGGAAGGTCAGGGATGGCCTGGGGGGAGGCCAGCTCTATGCTGAGAACCCAGGGGATGGAGGGGGCCTGCAACCACAGGCGTGAAGGTCATAGGGTGGGGAGAGCTGGGCCTGTGCAGAAGCAGAAGGAGCCAGAGAAGGAAGGCGCTGGGGACGCCCTTGGGCAGGGGATGTGGGGCTCTAGGTCTCATTCCAAGAGCAACTGCAGGAACTGACCACCTGGAGGGGTGGGGATTGGCTCAGCTGGGTTTGTGGTCCAGGCCCTCCCCAAACCTCTCTGCATGCCCCACCCCCAAGCCTTACACCCCTTCCCTCCAGCCTCCAGGCTACACCACCCGACCCCAAAACCACAGTCAAGACCGCTGCCCGCCCTCCTCCCCGCAGGGCCCGCCTTCCTCTCCGCAGGCCCGCCCTCCTCTCGGCAGGCCCCGCCCCCTCCCCGCAGGGCCCGCCTTCCTCTACGCATGCCCCGCCCTCCTCTCCACAGTGCCCGCCCTCCTCCCGTAGGTCCCGCCCCCTCTCCACAGGCCCCGCCCTCCTCCCCCGCAGGCGCACCTCAGGCAGGTTGAACCTCAGGTGGTTGCACATGATGTTGAATCGCTGCTGCGACCCTACACCTTCCACGTAGTGCGCCAGGAAGAGCCAGGGGTAGCCGAGGTGGACGCGCCAGCCGGCAGGAAGCGCCACGGAGAGGTTGTGGGTCTCCGCGAAGCGGTAGAGGATGTTGAGCACCGTGCTGCTGGCCGTCTTGTGCGTCTTCAGGAACATGATGTTGGTGACGGGCGGCCCTTCGGCCTGACCCCAAAACAGGCTGGGAGGCAGGGCACATGCCACGTCAGCAAGGGTGCAGATGTCCCGACCCATGCCCAACAGCGACCCCTGGCCTGACAACCCCAAAGAGAGACCTCCCAACCTCAGCACCCCAATTCTGGGCCAGGGGCCCACTGGGTAAGCACCAACCCATGGCTCCAACCCTTGCCCCACTCCACAATCTCCCATCCAGTGGCCTGAACACACACTCCCCCAGCTGTCTCCCATAACCATGCTTCCCCAACCCTGTGCCCCTGAGAACTAAAAACCCTAACGCCCCCCTAAAGAACCCCCTATTGGCCCAGGGGGGCCCAGACACACCTTAAAACTGAGTTCCCAACAGTGATGGGATGGGAGGTCAGGCACCTTATCACACCTCCTCCCCTCTTCAGTTTAGACACAGCAACTGCCCAGTATGAATGTTAAAACAGAGACCATAAAGAAAATGTGGTACATAGACATCATGGAATACTATGCAGCCATAAAAAAGGATGAGTTCGAATAACCGAAGATGGCCGATTAGCAACAGCTCAGGAATGTAGCTCCCAGTAAAAGCACAGAGAACGAGTGGACGCCGCACTTTCTGACGAATTTTTGTTGCCCACAGACCGGGAGATTCCCGGCAGAGGAGCCACACGGGTCGCCAGCGTGACTCTTTTGGCCAGCGCGGCTGTTTTGCCGGCGCCCCAGCGCGGCGCTTCCCGGTGCGGAGTATACGGGACTGACGGGCTCGGCTGGTCCCATCCCCACAAGGAAAACAGCAATTGGAAGCGCTGAGGGCTGAGAGTTTCACAGCAAGCACAGCGAA
>CAUYQU010011180.1:0-49373 GCA_963574635.1 Cheracebus regulus
ACTTCAAACTATACTACAAGGCTACGGTAATCAAAACAGCATGGTACTGATACCAAAACAGAGATATAGATCAATGGAACAGAACAGAGGCCTTGGAGGCAATGCCACACATGAACAACCATCTGATCTTTGACAAACCTGACAAAAACAAGCAATGGGGAAAGGAGTCCCTGTTTAATAAATGGTGTTGGGAAAACTGGCTAGCCATGTGCAGAAAACAGAAACTGGACCCCTTGCTTACACCTTACACTAAAATTAACTCCAGATGGATTAAAGACTTAAATATAAGACCTAATACCATAAAAACCCTAGAAGAAAACCTAGGCAAAACTATTCAGGACATAGGCATAGGGCAGGACTTCATGACCAAAAGCATTGGCAACAAAAGTCAAAATACACAAATAGGATCTAATTAAACTCCAGAGCTTCTGCACAGAAAAATAAACAATCAGTAGAGTAAACCAGCAACCAACAGAATGGGAAAAAATTTTTGCAATCTACCCCATCTGACAAAAGGCTACAAAGAACTAAAGCAGATTTACAAGAAAAAACACAAACCCATTCAAAAGTGGGCAAAGGATATGAACAGACACTTTTCAAAAGAAGACATATATGAGACCAACAAACATATGAAAAAATGCTCATCATCACTGGTCATTAGAAACATGCAAATCAAAACCGCATTGAGATACCATTTCATGCCAGTTAGAATGGCAATCATTAAAATAGCTGGAGACAACAGATGCTGGTGAGGATGTCAAGAAATAGGAACACTTTTACACTGCTGGTGTGAGTATAAATTAGTTCAACCATTGGGGAAGACAGTGTGGTGATTCCTCAAGGGCCTAGAAATAAAAATTCCATTTGACCCAGCAATCCCATTACTGGGTATACACCCAAGGGATTATAAATCATTTTGTTATAAAGACACATGAACCCATATATTCTTTGCGGCACTGTTTACAATAGCAAAGATGTGGAACCAACCCAAATGCCCATCAATTGTAGACTGGACAAGGAAAATGTGGCACATATACACCAGGGAATACTATGCTGTTATAAAGAACAATGAGTTCCTGTGCTTTGTAGGGACATGGATGAATGTGGAAACCATCATTCTCAACAGCTTACACAAGAACAGAAAATCAAACACCGCATGTTCTCACTCATAAGGGGTGTTAAACAATGAGAACATTTGGACACTGGGAGGGGAGCATCACACACTGGGGTCTGTAGTGAGGGGCTCGGGGAGGTACGGGGGTGTGGGGAGGTTGGGGAGGGATAACATAGGGAGAAATGCCAGATATAGGTGATGGGGGGATGGAGGCAGCAAACCAGATTACCATGTATGTACCTATGCAACAATCCTGCACGATCTACACATGTACCCCAGAACCTAAAGTACAATAAAAAAATAAATAAAACAATGTAGTTAGCCTAATATCATTAAATTAAACATCCTATCTTACATTAGTTCTCAGGATGTAAAGTTTGATATTACAGAATTAATAAAATATATCACCATGTTAATAATTAAGGAAAACTAATAGCATAATGTCATGTTTGAAAATATCTTTCAAATAATTAACATTCTTTCATAATAAAAATTCTTAGATATCAAAGAGAGAAGAAAATTTATTTAACATAATAAAGTGTATTTACAAATACCTTCAGTAAACATCACAGTAAAATACTGAAAGAATTTTATTAAAACCTCAACAATAGAAAAGACAACAGCAACTTTGTAATAAAAGATACTGTGCAGTACATAATGAAAAATCAACAATGAGTATAAAGGGTTTAATAAGAAAAAAGTGTGAATACTGGTAGTTATATTATCCTACAAAGAAAACTGAAAATACCTACATTAAATATAAATCAAAAGCAAAAATATAATGCATTGATATAAACCAGCAATAGTGATTTAGAAAATACATTTTATAGAAAATATGTGAGCACATGAACAGAATTGTAGAGAAAATGAATAATTCATTTGGGACATACTGAGTTTGTGAAACCCATGGAACAATAAATTATATATCCATTAATTAGTTTTACATGAGTCTAAATGATTAGAGGCTTAGGTTTGGTCAGCATCAGCCGCAATAAAATTTTACTCCAAGTCATAGGTTTGAAAAAGTTAACCAAAGAGAATGTAGACACACATAAGAGAGTGACTAAACAAAAAAAAGCACGTTAAAGTTACAATCTTTAAATGCACAAGCATCTAAGCAGTTGTTTTAGTTTACTAGGCCTGCCATAACAAAATACCACTAACTGGGTAGTTTAAACAACATAAAAATATTTTCTCACAATTATGGGAGCCTGGAAGTTTAAGATCAAGGTGTTGGCATTGGCAAGTTAATTTCTTCTGAGGCCTCTTTGACTTGAGGATGGCCACCTTCTAGCTGTGTCCTCACATAAGTTGACCCTGTCTGTTGTCTGTATTGTAATTGGCTCTTCTAATAAATCATATTGGATTAGGGTCTATTCTAAAGACAACATTTTAAATTAATTACCTCTTTAATGGACCTATGTTGAAAGACAGTCAAGTTCTGACATTTTGGAATATGATTCAACATACAAAGTTTTTGGGGGACATAAATCAAGCTATAATAGTAGGGAATAAAGTGAAATTAGTCTGAAATGAACTATTTTCAAATAGTAGTTTGCATATCTATAGTGTAAGCTTATCATGTGCATAAGCACATTATTTAAGCAGAGAAGATTTTACTTTGGTTATAAGCTATATTCCTGGAGGATATCCAAAGAAGGAAGAAAAGAAGAAAGGAAACAAGGAAGGAATGAAGCAAGCAAGGAAGGAAAGAAGCCAGGAAGGAAGAACGAGAGAGAGAGGGAGAGAGAAAGAAAAGTCCCATTCAATGATACAATAAGAAAACATTATAATCTCTCTCTGATTTTAAAAGTATATCTACATATTTATCTGTATGCTGTTCTGATTATGTCCTAAGAATACTTTAGAAGATTTTAATGAAAATAGCTTTAAATGGTTAACTCTTATATAGACAAGAATGTTCTGACAAAGAAAAATTTTACCAATGATATTAAAAAATCAGACACAATGGAATGAATAAATAGGACCTACTTAAATTAATACATGTTGCCACTACTGTATTCTTTGTGAACAAAGGAAGGAAAATATACATACAACAGAATATACAAATCCACAGGTTAATGTCACTTGTAATGTAGAAAACTGAAAATAGCATAAGGCATACAGTATATTTTAAAATTCATAGAGCTAGTCAGGCACAGTGACTCACATCTGTAATCCCAGCACTGTGAGAGGATGTGGGAAGATTTCTTGAGTCCAAGAGTTCCAGATCCTGTCTTAGGGCAAAAAAAAAAAAATCCCATTTCCGAGCAAAATACAAAAATTAGTGGGGTGTGGTGATGTGGTGGCATGGGGTGTGGTGGCATGGGGCATGGTGGTGCATGCCTGTTGTCCTAGCTACTCAGGCGGCTGAGGTGGGAGGATTGCTTGAGCCTGGGAATTCAAGGCTGCAGTGAGCCATGATTGCACCACTGCACTACAGCCTGAGTGACACAGGAAGAAAAAACAAACAAACAAAAAACAAAACCCTCATAGTGGTTCAGTTCAGTTATAAAAATACTTTCTCACTACATTTTCATAGTGATGGTTAATAGATATAGGCAGATTGTCAACATATACATACATATTTAGGTTGCCCCCAAACATAAACACATGTGTTTCTAGATTTAATATCATAATCCTTCATCTTTATGTGCAATCTCTTTAAGCTATTTAGTAAGTAAAGTACTACACCTTCTATTTTAAAATGAACTAGCTAAACATTTAAGTGGTTATCCTGAGATTAATTGACTGTACTGAAGCTTTATCCTATGTGATATAAATGAAATTGGCTCTTTCTTTAAGGCACTGAATATTTCTTTTTTGTTAATTCTAAATAATATACATGCTTTTACATCCTATTATAGTTTCTCCAGTTTTTTACTGAAACACTTTTGCATATTGCTGGATTTTCACTACTTCACCTGTTAAAGCAGACTTTAAATTGAAATATACAAAAGTTAGTTTCAATTTTCTTTGTGTTCCTTGTCCAAAACACTGTAATTCCTTCAGGCCCTCTAATAAAAATGGCTTCTAGTAAACCTCTTCAGCTGGTTACTTTTTGAAAGTAATCCGAGGCTGCAGTATTGTGTCAAGTCCATAGGGAAGAACTTTTCTTTTGGCATAAATAGTTCTTTTCTGCCCTGAGTATATATGGCCCAAAGGATATAATAAATAATATTAACAATTTCTTCTCTGGATCCTGAGGCCTCACTCTCCTAAATTATACCTGGAAATAAATGTATGCAATTTTAGAAAAAAAAGTATTCTATCTACTCCATGTGATTGAAAAAATAAGTAAATTTTTAAGCAGTATCAGCAGAATAGGCAACCATGACAATTAAAATGTCTTCCAGTTTTATTTCAAAGCTATTCTAAGAAATATTTTTAGATAAAAAAAAAGTCTGAAATAATGTAGATTATTTTTGGGCACTGTAAATATTAAGAATAGCCAAACTTAATATACTTATAACTTATGGGTTTTGTAAATCATTAACCACTTAATTTTTACAGATTGTAGTTATGTCTAGTCCATTTAGTTAGGTGCATATATTAATTATTTGCTCTCCTTCGAGATTAGTTATGTGTATAAATGTGTGTATTCACTTCTAGATCACAGATTCCTTGAGAATATTTTATTTTTAAATCTATTACCAGTACCTCCAAGGGTATCTTATACATAGTAGGCATTAAATATTTATAGTTTTGAATAAATCATTTTTAAGTTAGAATTGTCTCTTTTTAATTTCTACTGTCTCTTCCTCATTTAAGATCAAACTTGAACATTTATATCAGTTCACTAAATCTGAGTTAAGAAGCATACTCCAAAAGGCCATGCATTATTCATGCCTTATTATGTAGAATAATAAAAAAGTATAATAGCAAGAAATTTTCTGTCATTAAATAGTACTTTGTGATTTATTGATTATAATTTATGCCTTACTTTAAGAGTCATCAAATTTTTGTTCTGAGGAAAATTTACTTGGTTTATTTAGTATGGTACTCTAAGTCTAATTTTTTTTTCCTTTAATTAAATTTAAGCCTATTTTTAAGTTTCAAGGTAAATTTTAATAGGAGATAAAACATGAAATTCAATAAGTACACCCGCAGATGGTTTTTTTTTCTTTAAATAAATTTAAGCCTATTTTTAAATTTCAAGGTAAATTTTAATGGGAGATAAAACATGAAATTTAATAAGTAAATCTGCAAATGGTATTTTTTTTTGTTCTCACTGTTTTTAAATCATAGTAAACCTGGTAAAGAAAATATTTCTTATAGAAAGAGCCAGACAGGCTATAAATTCTTTTAGCACTTAATTTTTTTCCGAAAATGCTGGGCTAATGTTTAAGAATAAACTGATTTCAAAGTATTTTTTATAAATAAATTAGGTTATTCACATTTAAATCAAAATAGGTTTTATTTATATCTATGTATTTCCTAGGGATATAAAAATTTATATAACTTTGGGAAAGATGTACATTATAAATACATGAAAGTTCATAATAACAATGCTCAATTTTCATAGAAAATTCAAGTTTTTTAAAAAAATTTTCTAATCTTCTGGAAAAAATACATGTCTCTCTAATCAAATAAATCACATTACAGTAATCATGACTATCCTTACCACCAAAAAAAACAACCCGGCAGGTTGTGTGCCTTATGAAATTTACATATATATTAACAAATCTAGTTGGCATTCTTCATGTGCCAAGATATGTGATGTGCAAAACTAATTAATTAAATAAGACATCCTGTTTTATTTCCCAACAGAACTTTTCCTCAGGTATACTACAAATTAGTTTTCAGACAATAATAATTAGATAATTATTACCTTTCAGCTAATTCCTTAAAGGGGGAAAAGAAGGTTTCATTATTCAATCAGAAGAAAGAATGGCCAACCAAAGAATGGTTACTATTAATAACTGGAGATGAAAATCAAGAGTCAAAAACACCTTATATGGGAATTTACAGAATCCCAGACACTATGCTAAGAATTTGCATGTATCTCCTCAATTATTTCATCCTATTTATGAAGAATGTACTAATACTATGTCTATTTTAA
This sequence comes from Cheracebus regulus, assembly GCA_963574635.1. Classification (NCBI taxonomy): domain Eukaryota; kingdom Metazoa; phylum Chordata; class Mammalia; order Primates; family Pitheciidae; genus Cheracebus; species Cheracebus regulus. The sequence goes on from CAUYQU010011180.1 coordinate 6,177, forward strand.
GGGTGATCATACATAGATTAAGAGTGCTTTGTCTGCATTATATGTAAAAAGAATGGACATGATGCAAACTTGCTCTCTAACCTAAGAGCTTCTACTCTTTTTTGTTTTTAGTGTCTTTACAATTGACACATAATAAGTCTACATTTTTATGGGGTACAGTGTAATGTTTCAGTATATGTACATATTGATCATTATTAAATCAAAGTAGTCAGAATGTTCATCACCTGAAATATTTTCGTTTCTTTGCTTGGTTAAATTTCAAAATCTTCTGTTGTGGGAATTTTGAAATGTATAATACACGGCATAAACTAATACTTCCAAGAATGTGAATAACATAAAAAAAAGCACCTCTTCTTTTATTGAAAAAAACCTCAAACACAAATTCTTATGTAATTTTAATATTTCTGCATTTTACCACTTACTCTTTTAAAACTCTCAAAATATTATTTATATTTTTCTTTAATTGGAATCTAATTTTGGTCAGTAGTGCTGATATTCTAATAACATTGCCATATAAAGTTTAAGCACTTCGAGTGGCAAAAGTTTCTACACATATATACATATACACACACAGAATTAACTGCTTTTGGATGTATCTGTGTGAATTTTGCTTCTTATTGTTTCTTGCAGTAAAGAAGATGAACTAAGTCATTATTTCCCTAACTAATGAGTTCTTGTAACAATATCATAATAGCAATGACAGCAGCAATATTGCAACTCTTTGGCATATTAGTCCTATGCTGTAGAGAATGTCCAAATGATAGCAATCAGTTGTACCCCTCCTAGTTGTTATGCTAGAAGGCATATGCGACAATATTGTAATTAATGAATTTAAATGATGGAATAAATTTGAGAAGCAACCAGTCTGTGATTTAGGCAAATGTTCAAAGGAAACTTCTTTACAAATTTTTATAATTAAACCAGTAAATATGAGAGGATTTACCAAACTGTTTCTAACTTTTGGAGAAAACATAGTAATAGAATTACTTGTCACCAGGTTGGGCTTTCAGATGGTCACTGTGCTAACCAAATTAGAGAAAATATTGATTAATATTTATAAATCATTCAATTATTGTATAACATGCTATGTGCTTACTAATTGCCTGTGGGGATTAAGCACTATAGAAACACATCGCATTCCTTCTTTCTGGAGTTTACACTGAGGTCGGGTAGTAAATGACCATCTTAACAAAGTGATACGATGAGTTCAGGAATTGATAAGTATGTTGAAGAAAATTAATGGTTTAAAAATTTGATTCTCACCTAAATGAGAGATAAAGGGCAGAAGACAAGTCCCTTCTCAAAAAGCATTCCTCATGTATACCACAGAGCACAGAAAATTATATTAGTGATTGTGTTCCAAGTAATCCCAAGAGAGCCCATCACTAGTCATAGTCTAGGTACAGCAGAAAGCAGATTATTCGATGAAAACCTTGAATATCTTAAAGCAAGAGGGTTTAATTCACTTGAAGAAACCAGCTAGAAAAGGAGCCATCAGAAACAGTCTTTATGGGTTGTTATGTTTGACTTTAGACTTAAATGTTAAGATATCTGTCATATTAATGTTATGAAGGTCTTGTACTCTAGTCTAAGAAGACAGAACAACATAAGGAAAAGATTTCAGGGAGGAATATGTTCATTCTTTCAGTTGACCCTCTACTAGACATTTGGTGAGTTAGTTCAGATACTCAAAGGCATACATCTTGGCTCAATGAAAATACATATGGTGCAAATGTTAATGTAAGATGCCTCTAGATTTCAAGAAGATTCCAGCAAAATCTGGATGATTTTTATTCACTATGAATCTCTGAATTTTTGTCCTAAGATTTCGCATTTTTTATTTTGTTCCCCATTGGCTTTGATATCATTAATCAAACTGCTTAGCCTAATAACCACTTTCAAATTGCTATGTTTCTTTTTCTTTCATAATAATTTGAGCAAATCAGTTGTCTAAGATAGGGTGGAATTATAGAAAATGTTATTTTAAAAGACATTTTAGAATCATATTCCATGTTAATTTGTTTTATATGTTTTTCTGAATTAATCACATCATAAATTTTAGACTTGCTGATCTCTCACTGATGCTCTTTTGCTAATCCCCCTGCAGCTGCCAATCTTTAACATTCTTTTACATATTAGAATAGTATAGCACCTGAGAGCTTCAAAACAAACACAATATATCACACTCAAGAACAAATTATAAATAGAAAATATGTTATCTAATTCCCAGCACAACTTTCAATAAAATTTGCCATACTAACTTGTGCATATTTATTTACCTCTTAATAACATTTTATTGGTTTTATCTGCCCACTTCTTTGGTAAATAGTTACTATCCTCAGCCCTCTCATGTTTCCCCTCCTACCCTCCCCTCCCCCAGATTTGAAACTATTACTAATATAAAATTACATATGCAACGAGGTTTATATAACCATTCTTTTAAGGGAACATAAACTCAAGTTATACGTATGAAGGAAATATATGACCTAACGTGTCAGTGAGACATAGAGTCAAATTTCAGTTCTTTAACTTACTTCTATTATAAATTAACATTTTTATTTAAGTGAAATGAATTATGTAATTTATTAGCACATAAATAACACTAAATGTAATCACTAAATGCATATATTTTAATTCCCTTCATTTCTCATGTGAAAAACATTGGAAAAATTTTGCATTAGAATTCCTTCTAATTATAATGTCAAAATCCTTCTTAAATTATGCCCAATAACCTATCAGTATTTAAATTCAAATCTCTATTCTATTTGATACTATGGTATTTAACCTTTTTACCTGCAAGCCAATTCTAATTCTGTGTCTCCTATCAAATAATCATGGCAATTTAAACTGGTCACTCAATCCAGAACAAATGAAAAATTCAAGACATCTTGTTTTACTTTTTCTTAGACTCTATTAATCTCCATATACAGCTATTCTACTTCCTAATTAAATTCAAATGTATTCTTTTTTCTCCAATTTAATGGCCTGCTCAAGCTCAGGACCTTATTTTCTCTTTTGCATGCTCTTCTAATAATAACACATATAAGATAAACATATGTGTTTCTCACATATATGAACTATATGTAAAACATATATGAACTGTAATGTATATATAAATATATATAGTTCTAATGTATATATAAATATATATGGTTCTTATCAAAGTAAGACAATATAGCAATAAATTCTCTACTACAAAAAAACTATTAAAGGAAATCAAATATTTTCAAATTGATACCTTTCTAAATGCAATTATGTATCTCTAATTTATATTTATTGTATAGAGAATATCTCCATAATGCTACACAGTAGGCTTACAATGTCATTTTATTACCCAACTTTAGACCATTTCTGTTTAATTCTCAGTATTAAAGATGAGGATTTACATTACCAAAGCTAACTGCATCCATCTTTTCTCCTCTGAATTTGAATTTGTTTTACTGTTGGTTTGCTTTGTTTTGTTAATAATTTGAATGTCTGACAATATGTCTATAACTCCCCATTTTGTAACAGAAAAATAACTTCCATACCCTTTCCCTCACCTTCTTTATCACACTTAGCCTTTTATATTCTTCTTTCTATTAGTTATAGAATCGTTTTTTAAATTATCATTAAAGCTGTCAGAATTTATACTTTTCCCTTTTGGCCCAACCAGTATTCCTATGCTTTCATCATTGGTTAACTCTAAAGTGAATACAAATAAATGTTCACTTTTTTTTCAATGATAGATTACTTAGTATTTTAGGGTCCTGTGCACTTTGTAGAGTTTAATAATCTTTAGTCCTTTAAGGGAAATGTTTCTGATACCCAGGTCAAATAGATTCTCTAGTTATACTACATTAGTTGCTCACTACCATGTAATCTTTCTTTTGCTTCATATTGGATTGCTACTTTTAACTTCAGGTATTGCAGCCTTTCCTTCCTCACCCCAGTATTCCATTATCATTGTTTGATTTTCTTTTATTTATAGCCTTTTTATATACAGTTCCATATATTATCCATTCCAATGTGTTACATGCTTTCCTTTGTTTTTTCTTGAAATCTCCCTCGAGCAGTTTCTGAATTTCCTGCACTAAATATGGACTATTTGATTATTTTGGTGGGATGAACTGATTGCATCCTGATACTGAGCTGTACTGATCTTTCACATTGAAGCTACTATTTTCTGGAGCCCACGTCTTCTGCTTTCTTGGTTTTCTATTTCAGTTTGTTGGAAAACTTCTTCAAGTAACTTCCTAACATAATAGTTTGATGGAGGTACACGTTATTTACTCTTATTTGTCGAAAGACAGTTTTACAAATTTTCTCAGTATAGAAATCTAGATTGGAAATAATAACTGATAAGTTGTTAATGTATGGTCTTCTGGTTTACAGTTTGCTCATGAGAATTCTGGTGTCAGCTTTACATGATCTTCTTTGCAGAAACTGTTTCTTCCCTAAAGTTTTAAGATCCTACATCTTTCTTCTTCTACTGAGATATCATGGGGAATTGACTAGGTACAGAACCAGATGAGGTATAACAATTTTGAGAAGATTTGGGCTTATACTGGATCCCACCTCAAACAATTACCCCTAATTGAGCAGCTCACATGATCATGTGATGTTCTAATTACATAAATTAATAAACTAAAACAATGAATAAAATATATATCTAGATATACTTAGTTTTCTTAACCAAATCTTTATAATATCCAGTGTTAGCCCACAGGGCAGTGGCAGAACAAAAATTATTCTTGCTCAGAAATACTGTATTTCCTTAACTAGTAATGTATAATTTTGTCTCACTTTCTCATATTTTTTCTTCTTTTAGCAGACACACACACACACACACACACACACACACACACACACACTCCTTAATTGATATATCACTTATGTCTTTGTTACTTTTAATTTAGTAACTTAAGAACACTTCAGTTTTTTTCTGATGTTATTTGTTCTTATTGTGATTACTGTGCTCCTTAAACTATGAGTACATTAATTAGAAATGTTATTGTTTAATTTTCGCTTCCCTTTTCTCTATCAAATTTCATTTTTTATTTGTTGATTTTGGTTTTCAACTCTCATGCCTGTGGATCTGTCCAAGTGTTTAGTTGCCCCGGCTGTCTACTGAAATTTATAAAAGAATGATAGGTAACTAGTGTTGTTTTCTAAATCTCCAGCTTCCACAATAATGTTTCCCAGTGGCTCTCTCCCCTAAATATTTCCAATTTACAAGTTAAATTATTAATGAAATTTGTTGACATAAGCTATAACATTTTACTATATCATAAAGACATCTTGAAATCTACCAATTATTAAGCTTTTTGGTTATATCAAACAGATAAATACATAAACTCAAAATGAAAACTGCTATTTGAAATACAGACATTTTCCCAATTTATTTCTAGAATTCAGAGAAAATCACCGAGCAACTCACATGATCACGTGATATTCTAATTACATAAATTAATAAACTAAGTGCATAAAATATATATCTAGATATACTTAGTTTTCTTAACCAAATCTTTATAATATCCAGTGTTAGCCCACAAGGCAGTGGCAGAACAAAAATTATTCTTGCTCAGAAATAAAAGACCTTCTCTCCATTAATTATTAAAAAGACAAGAACAGGAACTCTTAAAAAGCTATGAAAAACCAATGTCATAAATTTTCAGCAGCAGTTACCACTTGTGGTTAATAAAATATAGTTAGAGCAAAATCTTGCATTTCTCACCAATGCCTAAATGTCTTTAAACGTTTAAAGGCTTTATTTCCACTAGTTACTTTACAGTACTCAGAATCACTGGGATTTTGATGTGTATATATGCAAGAAATTTGTATATCTTTTCTCATTTAGAAGGTATGAATTTAATCAATGGGAAGTGTATGAATTATTGCATTTATATGTATATTTACTTTAATATGAACAACAGAGTGAGAATATGCAATTTTTATATGTTTAAATTCATGAGAATAAGATAGTTTGTAATAACATTTAAAGAATGTTTGAAGGCATGGAGTTGACAACAATAATAGAAATTCAACAAGTTTGACAATGCCACAAGACAAAGAACTAAAATCAAATCCACTTTTTCCAATTAATTAAATTTAATAAAATTTAAGAAACTATTGTAATTTTAATGTGGAAGTAGATATTGCATTCTTTTTAAATAAAATACATGTTCAATATTTACCCATGTAAATTTATAAATTAAACCAGAGTATTTTCCCATAAATGACTCAGACATTTTTCTTCTCAGTTAGATAAAATTAAAGTATAAGTTAGATGAAAATTTGTGTGGTATTTTCAAAATTACCTAAGAAAAAACTTTATGTAAGTATACTTTGATATTAGCTATATATTCGCAATTAAGTTTGCTAAATATTCAGGTGTGAATATCATTTTGTGTGAGTAGAAAAGTAAATACCTTAGGTTATATAAACCCTATCTTTTTATCTTAATGAGAAAAGGGAAAAGAACATTTCTTTTCCCAACCATTTAAAAGCTTATAAAGTTTGAAATATATACTGTAGGTGACATTTTGGCTTGTACCTCTGCATTTGTGTTTAATAGCAAAGATCTGGGAGTATAAGAGTACAGCTTCTCATTATTATTAAGAAAATAATAAAAATAATATGAGAAATGAGAAAAAGAAAAAAATCTGATTTGGTTTTCTATGAATAATTGGTCAGGATAGCACAAAACAAATGATTAGTTTTGCTTTAGGTTGAGAATATAGAGAGCATTAATATCAATATACAGTTAATATACAGTTAATATACAATGCAGTTATCAATATACAGATTTTGTAACAAACCTGCATGTTCAGCACATGTATCCTAGAACTTAAAGTAAAATTTAATAAAAAGTGAGAAGTAAAAAGTGAAAAAAAAATTTAAGTACCAGATATTTTTTCTGAATACCTGAATTTTATCAGGGAACAAAAGAGACAAATATTTCTGCTTTAGAAGAGTTTACATTTTATTGGGGAAAGAGTAAAATATTAAATATAATAAGTTTGTCGTAGAAGGTGGTAAGTACTATGTTAAGAAGAAAAAATAATGGAATAGGTTAAGGCTGCTACTTTGAAATTCGTCATACATGCAAAAGTGTATATATACATTTGAATAATTTTAACTAATAATGAAACCCACTCTTTTATGTGAATGAAATACTATATAAGGAAGTGATATATATATAAGTGTCATATACCATATGGCTGGTATATGACATTACTCAAATCAATGAAAAAATAATTTTTTCCATCAAGGTTGCAAAGATCGTGTTTTCTTATATGTAAGCTTTCACTGGGATTTGCTCTACTTTATTCGTTTCTCAGTATAATTATGGTATATTCAGCTAAAAATCACTTTTTCCAACTTAAGAAAAAGCATCAGTTTTGACAAGTGGATTCATTTATTAAACCTTTGTATTATTAAGATATGATATATGTATATATCTACATATGTAAACATTTACATTTGTATATATATAAAAACACATGCACTCATTCAACTTATTTTTATAGACGGCAAAGACAATTAAAATGCACTAATGTAGAAAGATATAATTTGATCCCTAATCTGCATTTCCTACAATATAGCACTTTTACCAAAGCACTTGAAAAAATGACAGCATGACAATATTTGGCGCCATGTCAAGAACTAGTATAAATTAAAATAAAATGTAATCTGTACAAAAATACCACAAATTACCTCAAAATTCTAAGATAATCATTCTGTACTGATTCTATTTACCTCCCTGAAAACCACACTATCAGAAACATTAACAATCTTTAGGTTTGTTAAGCAAGATTAACTTACTATTGGGTAGAAAGAATATAAACACATTTAAGATATTTAATGTTTAACATCTGTGTCTGACTAACAGAAGACATTTACCTTTTCTTTCTTTCCAACTATACTACCATTAAAATATAGATAATGATTTTGTTGATAATATTTATAACAATGGCATAAAAACAGAAAGTATAATCCGGAATATGAGAATAATAAAAAATAAAGTAAAAAAATTAAAGATGAGCATCATCATAATGAAGAAACTATAATACTACAGATGGGAAAATAGAATATATGAAAATATATCTCTTCAGCAAAATTTTAGTATTTATCCAAAGTGTTTGAGGAGCTGATACTTACAGAAAGAGTGAGGTATGTGCAGTCTATCCTCAAAGACATTAAGGAAAAACCAGATAGATCCTTCCCACACTCTCAGTGCTATTTCCAGCTTTAAGAGCTTTTAAATGTCTCCTTCTCTGAGAAAGGTGCCCATTAAATTAAATTTCATGAGGGCTGACAGCATATCTTCCTTGTTAATCATTGCAACCATAGCTCATAACAAAATAACTTTGTGGCAGATTTTGTTATGTCAACCTAGTGAAGCCGGAATGCATTGCTTAGAATCCCCTTTCTTACATAATTTTAGATTCATATTGACTACAAGAGATGTGGTCTTAATTTGGAAGGGTGATTGAAGCTGCAGCCATCTTTTTACACACAGAAAGTCAATGAAAAACAGCAGGTCACTGTCATTTGTGTGTCATTTCTGCTGGCTCACAGAAGAGCAACAGGATCTACAATTCCTACAACTCTGACCAGAGAAGCTTAAGCCTCTCTGACTTCTGGGTCTAGCTTTATGTAAGACTTCAGCTTCTGCAGGACACTGGAGCACTGAAGTTGGAGGCTTGAAAGGGTGAAATACCATTATAGGTTCCAACTGTCCTTACAGTTTTCAGAACAGCCTACCAAATTCTAGTTTGTTTTTGCTTCCATAATTTACATCCAATTTCTGCTCCTGGCAGTCTGCTCAGAATTAGACAAAGAAACATAGCCTGACTAGTATAGCCCTTTTAGTCAGACTGCTCCATTGAGTAAAGTCAAATCCCTACACTAAATCTCTGATTTTGTGTAAATCTCTTGGTGCTCTAGATAAACCATCACTGATTTAATCTAACATAATTTTAGACTTTCAGTAAATATTAATTATAGTAATGAATACATCCTCAAGACCATTTCTGCATTTCTAGTGTCTAGAATGGAGACTGTCACATAGCATGACATCAGAAATTGTTTTTAAATAAATATAAAATAATGAATAACCTGATCAATCAATAAATGAGAGTCCCCACCAAAAAATTAAAGGATACAGGAAACCTTAGGAAAGATTGTCATGATTTATTTCCACTAACAGATCTTTTAGCTTATAATAAAAGAAGAATGTAAAATACTGGTTTGAGAAATAATGACCAAGGAATCAAATTTTTCTATTATGCTGTTTGCCTAATTTGTTCATCTATTTATAAAAGAATTAGTAAAATAAAATACTTGAGACAATGTTATTTCATTTCATGTGTTATTAAATTCATTATGTGATAGTCACAGTTTGAAACTCTCAAGGAAATACTGATTTTTCTGAATAACTGTCAATATAGTAATTATTGTAAAAGCACAAAGAGCTGTGTCAAAACTGTGAGTATCTTACTTTATATAAGAAAGGATTTATTCTTAAATAAAAATACTTGGAGCAGAGTTTAACATCAGGATAATGTTTGTCCTGATAACATATTTATATCAAAATGCATTTAAATGCATCAAGAGATGGTGCTGGAAAACAGTAAAATGTTGTCCTGCCTTATTCTAGTAAACACATTAGTTGTGGAAAGTTATAAAATTCTCATTCTAGTAATAATAGATACTGTTCTAAGGAGAAATCTAGACAACATCCTTATAAATGGTAAAGTGCTGTCTAACTATGACAACTCTTGTCTTGAAAACATCGTAAAAGAAACTCAACTTAGATGAAAATACGCTTGTTATGATAAATGTCTCTGTAAGACAATCCTCTCCTTTACAGTGCAGTTCAAATCATCTATTTCATTCATATGGAAAGTATATACAAGCAAAAATATTAATATTAGTCCAAATGAAGAAAACTAAGTTTTTATCTACAACATTATGGATAAGCAAAACCAATTTTAGATTCATACAGTGAAATATTATTGAGCAGTAAAAATAAGATGAGTCATTGCCACTTATGGCAATGTGGATAAGTACTACAAGGATAATATCAAGCAAAGAGGTCTAGTCACAAAAGATTGTATATTCTATGCTTTGGATTAAATAAGTTTCAAAATGGACAAACAGATGAGGTTATTAGAAGTCAGGATAGAGGATAGCCGTTCTTGGGTATTGATGACTAGAAGCGGGAACAGGTGGAACATTCTAGGTTAGCAATAATATTTTTTCTTTTTGTGTATATTCATTTTTTGAAAATCTATTGGTATGTATACTTGCAGTTTGTACATTTTTACATGCATATTTTACTCTGATATGATATTTTAAATATGTGCAGAAAGAAGAAAATAATGTTTGTCTCATAATATAGCAAAAATGACTCTCAAGAGGTTTAAGATATATTTCACATATATAGTTTCTACTAGACAAATTAACTTTGTAATCAATAAAATTATCATACACCCTTTTAAAAACCATGTATGTATTAAAATTATGCACACAGTTGATCCCCATTATCTAATTTTTCTTGATTTAATAAAATTTGGATGTTTAGTAGCCAAATATATTATAAAATTTTCTTCCAGTGTATGAATCATACATAAATAATTTCAACTATTCATTGTTTGGTTATATAAGTTGCTCTTCAATGATTTAAACTGGTTAATTGCTCTTTAATGAATTTTAAACCAATTCCTTTTTAAGTGTTGACACAATTTTTTTAGATATCCAGCAGATATAATTTTCTAATGAAATTTAGATGAAGAATCTTCAGATAAAGCACATTTATTTAAAAAATAATTCTCCTTTCCTTTATGTGGAGAAACCATCGTGTCTCAATAAGATACCTTGCTTAATATTACAGAGAATGGTCATAATATGTTAAACACACTTACTTTCAAGCAGAACAAATATTTGTGTAATAAGAGTGAGGAATATCTCAGGCTACATATGAGGATCCCTCCAACCTCACCAAGGTCATCACAAGCTCCAGGGAAAATGCAACTCTATAAACATAGCATTAAGTGCAGGACCAGCTACATTGTTTTAGAGGCCCAGTGCAAATGAAAAATGGGTACTTTTGTTCAAATATGCTTAAGAATTTTAAAATGAACATAGCAGAGCATTAAGCCAAGTGCAAAGCCCTCCTAAGAAGGGTGCACTGTGGCTGCTTAGATCACAAACCCATGGACCAGCCTGGCACAGGTGTTTTGCTCCCTACAGCCTTTTCTCTTCACATCTCTCTTTATTTTTAAAATTCAGCAGTGTAATGGTAATATACAAATTAAGTGAAAAATGCTTTGGTTTGACATTATCTCAAGCCTTTAATTTTAGCCACAAATATATGTTGCAACATTTTCTTTTCTCAGAACAATTCTTCAGTTGAATATTTGTAGCCTGTGGGCTACATAAATCTTTCTGCTTTTATCCCCATTACCTGTGTCCTAGCCACCTGCTTACCCATATTATCAACCTACCTACTTAAAGTCCAGCCATTTAAATGTTTGGCTCTTCTAATTTTCAATCACAATACTAAAGGCATGTGATGGGTAATTTTATGTGTCAACTTGACTGATCATTTCAGTGTGCCTGTGAAGATGTTTCTGGATGAGACTAGCATTTGAATCAGTAGACTCAGTGAAGCATGTTGCCCTTCTCAATGTGGATGGGCAACTTCCAATCCATCATGGGTCAGAAGAGAACAAAAGTTGGGGAAGAAGAAATTTGCCCTTCTTTTTTTTTCTGCTTCATTGATACACTGGGACATCATATCTCATCTTCTTCTGCCCTTAGGCTAGGTAGGATTTACAACATCAGCTCCCCTGGATCTCAAGACTTCAGACTTGACAGAATAACACCAATGGCTTTCCTGGGTCTTCAGCTTTCAGACAATAAAGCAGGGAGCTTCTCAGTCTTCATAATTCTTTGAGCCAATTCTTCATAATCTCTCTCTCTCTTTCTCTGTTTTGTAAACGTAGGAAGTCCTTATAAATCATGACTGTAACTCAACTGAAGCATTAAGTTTTCAAAGAAGTTTCTACTCCCCACCCTTCTTCTGAATGTTCTTTCCACACTGTTACAATGAAAAAGTAATCCTCACCAGTAAGTGAAATCTCTCACAGCAACTTTCCTATTCTGAAGGAGACATCATCCTGTACCATCTTCTCAGAGATAATCCTAGGATTAGATGAGCAGTTATGAAACTCTTTGTAAACAAATTATGTGTGGGTAAAAATGCTATTCTATTTGAAACACCCAAATAGAGATATTTTAAGGTCTTTGCACAGCCTCCTCCTTAGCAATGCCCAGCTTGATCTTGCCCTCAGATTGTCTGTGTGGGAGCTGAAAACCTGCTTCTTCCTTTGAAAGATATAAGCTCTAAACATACAAAATGGCTCTCAGCATTGAATTTCAAAGGAATATTGTAGTTGGCTTAGGTTAACAACATCATTAAACTTGTATAGAAAAGATTAAGAGATTTCAAAGAAGTAGAAATATAATGCATATTAAGAGAAAGAGAAAAAAGATAGCAGGTACAATAATTGACAAAAGAAAAGATTCTTGGATACTATTGGCCTATTTTCTCCTTATTTCCACACTCAGCATTTACCTTTCTTAGGAGAAATAACACAATTCAAATATGAATGATTTATGAGAAAGCTCAACCATAAATAAAATAAACCAAAAGACCCTAATACTGAAAAAATACCAGAACAGTTCAGGCTATGTTTTATGGGACCATTAATAGATGTTGTGGCCAATTGAAGAAAATCCCTTTCTGAATCTTGTCTCTTAAAGGAATCAGTGTCTGCTTTGTGACTTTCTTTACTGTAATACTTTGCCATTCATTACAGCTTAATTAATTCAGATTTTTTATTTTCTGATGAAAAAGAAATGTGTAAATATATGGAAGAAGGTTCTGCTAAAATTTTCAATGTAGATTTAGGTAAACTCATTATTGTTGAATACTATTAAAGCCTGGTTTTAGAGGATCATTTGAAAGTAGCCCTTCTAAAGTAAACATTTTTAAATTCTAAGGTAGCCCTAGTGGATTGTGTGAAGTTCATGTTTTGAGTAAAGATTAAACAGATTTGTGAATAGAGCTATAATTTTATAAAAGCATTTTGTAGATAACACATTTATAATTTTAAAAATTATATCAAGATCGAATGGCAAATAATACTACCTCTTTGTATTTTTCTAAAGCATAAATAATACTGCTGTCAAAACCTGATATTTCTTAGGCCATGAGAAAGTTTAATTGATTCTTGTCTTCCAAAGGCAAATACAAAATGACGATGATCTCATTACAACCAAGACTGCCTTTTGGTGGGCTTCTGGGTCAAGGAGGTAATGCTAGCTCAGGTATTTTAGATTAACAAAGTATAAGTGCTATGGGAAGAGAATCCTGAAATGTAGTTTTCTAATAAAATGTGTTCTAGACAAGGACTTAAATTCAGAGGCAATTCTGTCTCTAGAGTTTATTGGTATTTTTATCACCATTTTGTTTACAGAGCATAGGAATTATTCACTGACAACTTCAAACTTTGACCAAATGAAAAAATATTTCACTTTAATAAGCTAAGTAAATTCAGCATTAATCTTAATAAAGAGTTAAGTCTCAAGTTATTACCTCAGTAGATCAGTAATATGCAATGCCCTAGAATTTAAATACGTATAAGAACTGAGACATAATTATAAAACATATTTATAATATTATCTCAGGAATTATAAGCATGTTAAATGAGTCATTAAATTAGACACAGAGAAATAGAGATATAAATATTGAAGCAATAATTTATTCTGCAGACTTGTCAAATGAGCATCCCCACACATCAAATTTCTGTCACTAGTGCACCGGAATGCTCCGTCATTTTATCCAGGGACATGAGCTTATCCTGATACTTGTTTTCCTAATTAAGCTTTATTATTGTTAACATTTATTTAATTCAAAGAGAAATATTGAGTGACAAAATTGTAATCTACTTGAAGTTTTCCAAAGCAGTTGGATAATTTATATTTGTAGCTGATGGTTGACATTTAATGTGTAGCTCTGTAGTGAGCATGATAAGAAAAACATATTGTGAGAAGCTTTATGATGAAAACCTGCTTTTATGTACACATAAATGCAAAATTCTGATTTTTGATAAGTTGTTGATTTTATATATTAACTTTCACTCAGAAGTTAATATTTAAGTACTTACAACATTTAGGCAGTATAGGGTTTTTTTTTTACAACTATGCCTATAAACTCCTTCCAAATTAAAGAATAAAGTCTTTCAGAATTACTTTTTGGAGAGTATCACTTTTGAAGGAAAAGAAATTTAATTTTTTGAAAAGTTTATTGCAAACAGCAGTTATTAATACTTTATTCTCACACATAATTCTCTTATTTTTTATGATTTCAATAAAAGTACACAATCTATCTGGATCATATAATACAGTACAATGCACTAGAAAACAGAGATCTAGAACTAGAAATTGAAAGTGACTCCACAAGGTAACTTCATAAATAACATATAACTTTCTATATGAGATATTCTTAATGTTTAGGTAATCCCCATTATGGGATTCAAGATATTATTATATCAATAAGATAATAATAAATATCAACATAGTTTAAAGATTACGAAGCACTTACCTATACATTATATCCAGTAATCTCATGGCATTGAACAACTATTATCTGTATTTTACAGCTGAGGAAATTGAGATTGAGAGAACTTGTGACTCACCCAATTTTACAGTTAATAATGGTAAGAGTCAATATTTTGACCCAATATTTAAATCACACTCTATATGTTATAGTAAGTTGCCTCCAATTTTAATATGATAGACCAAATGATATATAATTTAAATTTTAACTAATATTTATATTAAATAATATATTAATTTTAAAGACTTTGAAGTATATTGTTGGGAAAATTGGAATCTGATAAGTCTAAAAGATTTTTTCAAGTTCACTGCAAAGTTTTACTGAAGTGTTTTCTATAAGACCCTCATTTTATTTTCTGTTTATCAGGTTTTTCTCCCTAGTACAACATATAGAGAATAAAGGTAATTGTCAGTGATAATTACTAAACTTAATAGAATTATGAAACTGCCTTTTTAATATGTTCATTAAAGATACCACTTAATATTGTAATTGTGTCTGCTTGTTCAGTTAACATTGAGTTAAATAAGAGTATTTGAATGTCAACTTATTAGACATGACTTTAATCGAAAGCCTGAGTAATTAAAGTAATTTTTCAATGAAGAAGAAGAATTGGAAGCAATGGAAAATGAGGAAGAAATGATATTGTGGGACTCCTTTCAGGACTTAGCATTTTGCTTGTGTGAAAGGTAATGATGGTGTGTGTAATGGTAGTCATTGCTGTGACAGTGTGTGTGCTGCTTACTTGCTCTGTGAGCTTTGGCCATTTGCTTAAGACTCTTATTGACTCAGTTTTCTCACTTATAAAATGCACTTGGCAATATACTTTACTCATTGGGCTGTTGTAAAATATGTATGAGTTTATGCAGATAAGGAATTTAGAATAGGACTTGGTTCATATTAAGTATTCTACAGGCCTCAGCTATTTTATTGCTATATGTGTTTGATTTGCGAGTTTATAAAAAGCATAACATGTCCAGATTTTATTGTTTTATCTAGTTAATGCTATCATCATATAGAAATAACCAAATTTTGTTTCACAAAAGTATTCTCACAAATCACAAAAAATATGCACACACTGCATACTTTTATGCAGCTCACTTCCTGGGTACAGCTTCTATTGCCTGATAGTTACTAGAGTAGTTTAGCTTTGCTACTTGTTTTAGTAAGTGTTAAATAATTTGAATTGATTAAATAGCTTATTGATTGATGACCCAGGGGAAAGTTTACCATAATGTTTCAAGATTCAAGCCTTTTTTCATGTTTTTATAACACCATGCACTCTGAGTACATGACTTTCACTAGTTTAGATTTCTGAGCAAGAATAATTGCAAACTGTTGCATTTTATGTTTAAAATAAAATGTATTATGTAAAGGTATAAATGTTGCATATTGAAATTAATTTTAGAATTAATTATAAGAATTATTAATTGCTTATCATGAAACAAATAAATTTATTAACTTTACCAATATTACCTTTATAAAGCCTGCAAAGCATATATTACTATGTATGCTCTTTCTGTGAGCTGAGAAAAGTCAGTTTCAGAAAGATAAAGAGATAGCCTGAAAGCAGAAGCTAGAAAACTGAAAATCTGAGATTTCAACTGTATCAACTTTACTTCTTTGAGAAATAACATTGAATTGTCTAAATCTGTCAAAACACAATTAGGTGAGAATTGAGGGCAACTACAAAAAATTATAAGAAAAATTGGAAGAAAATGTCATAATTTAGCATAAATTTTGGGGGATAAATGTCTACTATATGCAGATTTTTATAATCTTTCATTCCCCATTTTTTTTAAATTTTATCTTCAAATATTTCAAAAATATTTTTGATCTGATATAATTTAAAATAATACTTTTTGTTTGTTATATTAATTAAATTGAATAAAATGTTATGAATTAGTTATTTTTGAACTATTGTTTAGGCTTTTGTTTTCAACAGACTTGATAACATTGCCAAAAATTTTGTATATCTTACCCATTCTAAAAACCTTAAATTTTTTTAAATCTACATTGCACAAATATATATAAATACATACATAATATTTGACAGAACCTTTATCTAAAAGAGATATTAATATATACAATGCAAAGATATATTATATGGAGTTATGACTGTTTTATTTCAAGAATTAGATATTATGCCGACCATCATCTGAAAAATACACAAACTTGATTTGGGATATTTATATTCATAGTCATAAACTTCAATAATACATATTTTTCCATAAATGAGTTTTTTTCACAATTTAAAAAGTGAATTTGGCACTTAAAATTGAATTGTTTATTACAAACAATTGTTTTTCAAATAGCTTTGAAAGTAGCATCTTTCTTTTTTTCCCAATGATATAAATAAAATAAATTATATCATCATGCTATTTTGAATCTATTGTTACATTCAAATGTAATAATATGTGCATTTGTTTTATTTATATTTTGCATTTATACAGAGCATTTTTGTTGGTAGAAACTGAGTGTAAAAGTTAACATGTAAGTCTGTGCTAAATTGTAAATTTTAATAAAGACTACTGGGTTTTATTATGCTATTATTAAAATTACCTATATATGTATGTGTGTGTATATATATATATATATATAATGTTAAATAATAAATAAATGTTAAATATATAATAATATAAATGTTTATTAGATATACATACATATAGCTTATATATATTCATAGTTCTATATTTATATGTATGCATAGTTCCATTACTTTTAATGACAAAAAACACAATTACTTTTGCACAAACCTATATATTCACACAGATGTGTGTCTATATACAGGCAAATATATACACACACGTTTATATTCTATTGAATCACACATATTTATTTGTATGTTTTGTCTTTTGCTTAGATCTTTGCTAATAACACAATTTGCCTATTGATTTTTCTTCAAGAAAAAAAAACAACTAACAATCACAAACTCATGAAAACCAACAAAAACAGCAGGAAAGATTTAGAGAGTGTCTTCAAAACAAGACATTGATGAACAATATATTTACTCAGTTGAGCAATTTCATAAAATAAATTGTCTTATTGAAATTAATGCCAATTCAGTTAACACTGTTAAATAAAGAACTGCAAGTTGATGTCATGAAACTGCACTGAAGAGTTGTTTCCACATTACCTTGTCCTTGTAAGAAATGAGGTATCATGGTAGAGATCTGCACACTTACTATCTTCAATGGCACTATTTAAGAATTTTACATTATATTGTTATTTTACCATTCTTTCTTCCCTCAACTAACATTTCAGTCTCAGCAATTCTCCATCATATAGTGAGCCATGGACATGTCCTTTCCAATAAACTGAATCCCAGCTCTGGGGTGAGAGGGGCACAGTCTTCACTGAGAGGGGCACAATCTTCACTGAGTGTTTCATCTCAGCCGTAGGAGTAGTGACTGGTCTTTATATCTATTATTCCTATACTTCTTATTTGCCAATTCTTTATTACTGTAACTTTCTGATACAGTAAATATATTAACTATTTTTCTTTAAATTACTATGTAGTTTATGCCTTCTATGTGGATGCTGAATTACACAAGTGATATTATCTGAATTAAAAGTATACATATTTATCCAGTTGCAACTTTAAGAATAGACTCACAGAGGACTGAAATAGAAGCAGGTTGTCCAATCAGTAAGCTATAACAATTAAACAGTCAAAAATATATGACAACTTGGTTCAAATTTGTATCAGTCTTGAAGTGGAAAGTGCTCAGATTCTAGATGTCATTTAAATGTAGAGTAACAAGATTTACTGAAGTATCAAATGTGAATATGTTACAAAGGAAATTGCAAGGTTGACTCTAGGACTTTGGCCTGAGCAACTGGAAAAATGGTTGCCTATATCACAATAAAGAAGCCTGTGAGAAGCGCATATGTTGAGAAAAATATTTGGAGTTTACTTTTTATATAGTTAAGTTTGAAATGTTTATTAGATATACAAGAGACATTTTATAGAAATTTGGGTATATAAGTCTAGATATATATATATAAGTGGATAAATAAATTTTATATTCGTTACCCTACTCACAGCCATAAAGCAAAGAACTGCGAGAAGGCTGAGTTCTGGAACATTCTTTTATTCAAAAGTAAAGAATACATAGGATTAAACATAGATTTGGTCTTTTCACATAATCCCATATTTTTTGGAGGCTTTGTTTATTTTTTTTCACTCTTTTTACTCTAATCTTGCCTTCTCGCTTCATTTCATTCTGTTGATCTTCAATCTCTGATATCTTTTCTTCTGCTTGATCGATTTGACTATTTAAACTTGTGTATGCTTCATGAAGTTCTCGCGCTGTGTTTTTCAGCTCCATCAAGTCATTTATGTTCTTCTCTATGCTGGTTATTCTCATTAGCATTTTGTCTAACCTTTTTTCAAGGTTCTTAATTTCCTTGCTTTGAGTTAGAAAATGCTCCTTTAGCTCAAAGAAGTTTGTTATTACCCACCTTCTGAAGCCTGCTTCTGTCAATATCTTTCAGCAAAGATATTTCTTCAGAATACTTCTATGGAGAGTCATTCATTTTATGCTTTGAATGAAAAAAAAATTATAAGGAAATCAGTAGCTTTTAAAGAAAAGCATATTAATAGTTTAAATGTGTATGTATAAATGAAACAAAAATATGTAGAAAATATTGAAACAAAAATTTTATTCTCAAAAAAAATTAATTTTCGAATTAATATTACATTCCTCCTCCCCTAATTTTAGGGATTCATACTAGTTTTTTGTTTGTTTTGAGAGGGAGTTTAACTCTTGTTGCCCAGGTTAGAGTGCAATGGCATGATCTCAGCTCACTGCAACCTCCATCTCGTGGGTTCAAGCAGTTCTCCTGTCACAGCCTACTGCATAGCTGGGACAGCAAGCACCCACCACCATGCCTGGCTAACTTTTTTTTCTTTTTGTATTTTTAGTAGAGATGAGGTTTCACCATGTTGGGCAGGGTGGTCTCGAACTTTTGACCTCAGGATCCACCTGCCTCAGCCTCCCAAAGTGCTGAGATTACAGGCGTGAGCCACTATGCCCAGCCTTATGCTAGTTTTAATGTCAGTTTAGCAGTATCCCTCCTTCACTCCCGTATTTGTTGACCACCTTTTATTGTGAATACCTAAAATTATTCCTGTTGTCATGGAGCTCATATCCTGATTGTTGAGACAGATAGTAAACAAGTAAATCAATTAATGAACATATCATTAGAAATGGTAATGATTACTATAAAAGAAATAATACGATGCTGCAATAATAGATCATAAAGGGGAAACTTACCATGGCTCTTCAGGTAACCATGAACAGTATCTTTTTGGAGACAAAATTTAAGCTGAGATTCTGAAGTATGAGAAGGAGCCGGCTCTGGAAAGCAGGGAAGGAAGAGCATAGAAGAGGACCCCACAGGCGGGAGCTTGACTCACTTGAAGAAGTCTTGGACAACCAGCTTGGTGGTTTAGGTGGAAATGGTTATGTGAAGAACTTAAGGTGCTTGTTAAAGGGCCTGCAGGTCCTGGGAAGGAGTTTGAACTTAATTCTAAAATTAATTGTTTGAAGATGATTTATTTATTCATTCCCTGAAACAGAGGGATTCTATGATTGAATTTAATGTTAAAAGAGAATGGATTTGGGAGGTGGGGTAGGAATGGAAGCAAGAGAATCAGTTAAGAGACCACACATGTGCAGGTCCCAGATGAGTAGGGCTTTGACTTGGGGCGTGATAGTGAAATTGGAGAGATAAGGACAAATCGGGATAAGTTCTGAGGTAGAGGACTTAGGATTTTGTGATGGATTAGATGACACGAGAGTGAGAGAGAAAGAATCAAGATGAATGCCAAGTTTCTAGCTTAGGCAACTGGATAAATGGAATTTATGAAGTGAGAAACATAGAAGGAACAAATAGAGGGAGAAAACGTGCACTCAGATTGGTACCTCCCAGGTTGGAGCTCCTATGAGAAATGTAAGTGGTGGTATTGAGTAGACACAGGAACATATGTGTCTAGAGTAAGAGCTCGGTGGACCAGAGATAATCACATCCAGAGGAATCTGTGTTCATCAGCATGCCTGACACCATCGGCATGAGGGAAATGGCATAAAGAGAATAGAGGGAATAGGAGTAGGCTTTGAAAACTTCCAGCAGTTATAGTTTAGGAAGAAGGTGATAAGCCAGTAAAGGGGGTTGAGAAGAAATGAGTAGTCAGAGAATTAGAAGAAAAACAGTAGTGTGCAACATCATGGGATCCAAGTCACACATTCAGCCAAGTAGTAGCCAGCATGATTGATTTCTTCTGAGGAGCAAAGTAAAAAGATTGCCATGGGGGGCTGGGGTCACTGGTGACCTTCGCAAGGGCCATTTGGGTGAAATTGTGAGGATAGAAGGCAGGTCGGCAGGCTAAAGGTTGAACAGTATCATAAGGAGTGGGTGAAATGGTACCTAGAGAAGTCTTGCAAAAAGCCAAAAGTACTGGACAAAGAAAAGGGATTCGTAGTAGCCAGTGCCTTCAGATAGTAATGAATGTGCTAGTTTTCATTTTGTTTTTAAATTGGGCCTTATTCAAAATGAAAAAACCCAAAAAGGAAAGGGAGGGAGGGGAAAGAAAGGGAGAAATAAATGAAAGAGAGTAATGAGGAATGAAAAAGAAAACTAGAAACCTTCTTTAGATAACTCATTGAAGTTATTTGGAAGTCAGGCAGATGGATTGGGAGGTAACTTCAGGGAGAAATGGCAGTGAGACAGGATGAAGATCATTAGGATATGACAGTACACCTTTAGACATGGTTTGAGTAGGAAGAAGTATTTGATTCAGGGCTTAATATAAAAATAAGGTCCTAGAGAAGAAAGAGTCCCAACTCCCTCCCTGATTTGGGTAAAGGTTTTCCAGTTCTTAATATAAATGGTGAAACTGAGACACAGAAAAATGGTGAATCCTTGGTCTAGGATTAAATATTATAATAAGCCACCAAAAGGGAGCATTTTAAAACTCAAAATGCATTATTGGCTGGCACAGTCTTGTACTTGCCAAAAATTTTATAAACTAATTGAATTTTTGCAGGCATTCTCCTTGATAAATAATTAAACAAGTATCATATGTGTCCACTGAAAGTTATTATTGGACCCAGCCATCTGGTGCAATACCACTTCTCCCTTTTGAGTACTCTCTCCCCTTGAAGAATAAGTTTACATGTCTAAAGCTCATTTATAGGCCATGATTTCATATCTTTGTGCTGTAACTCATTCTAAATATTTACTTTGGCTAATTAATTGATTATTGTGAAACCGACCGAAGGCTGCATGGCTTTTAGAAATGATGAGAATGATTATTTCTCCTGCTGTGAAATAAATAATGCTTCACCTCCCCTATTCAAACGTGCTCTCCAAGTATATACAACACATGTAGATAACAGACCTCTCGTAATAATAGACCTCTCGTAATCCTTACGTCATTTTCAGTATTCACACTGTATCTTATATTTGCACATAAGTTATTTTTATTTGTTCTTTCACACAAGCTAGGTCAGAAGACCAACAAATTACTTTTTTCTCCCCTTTTCCCCCTCTGCCAAGTATAGTAGAAGCAGTGTTATCATTCCCAGGGAAGAATAGGAGAGCCATTGTTTCTTTAGACCCTACTAGCTTGGCTCCATGAAATGGGATTGTATGTCTAAACAGAGAGATATTTTCACATAAACAAGATGACTGTATTTAGCCTTGTGAAATTCCAACCAGTTGCATCATGATTTTTCAGGCATTTGAACTTAGGGCTAGAGAGAGTTAAATTCCTTTACCTCTTTGACCTTCAGTTTCCTCGTTAGAAAATGGGACTATCAATAATATTTATCTATCTTTGTTTCAAAGATCATATGTATTGTGAATTATGTAATTTTTAAAAAAGGAAATGAGATGCTTTGTACTCAGTAAAACCCTCTACATGGATTAAGTATTTTAACTATTGATCCCTTCTGAGCATTTCTGGAGCTGATTCAGAGGAATGCGTATTTTAAATTTTGATATTTCCAATATTGCCCTGTATAAAATTTAAACCCATTTTACACTCACACCAATAGGGGATATTTAAAATGATTTTAACTTTTACTAATTCTGTGGATGAATGATATCACACATCTATTTCCATTACTTTGACTACTCTCTTGGTAATCTTTGAGCTGCTCCCAGTTTTTCAATAGTATAAATAACTCTGCAAGTAGTATCTTTGACTTTTTATTTCCCATTTGGACTATTTCCTTAAGGTCAGTTGCCAGGTCAACAGATGACATGGTTATTTAGTTGCTCTTGAGACATCACAAAATTACTTCCAAAAGAGATTTTCTGGTTGTGTTCTTATCAGCAGAGACACTTGGATGTTTGCTTTTTGGTATCCCTGCTAAATCTGGGTGTAATTAAAATTACTTTTGTTATTTAGTAAGTTAATGTTTCAGTTTAGTAAAAGATGCTGCCTTCTTATTGCCCAAGAACTATAGCTTTAAGGGCCTCCTAATAAGACCACAGCCAGATGGAAGCTTGGCAGTGGCACCAGTGGTTTGTTTTTTGTTCTTTTCACCTGCTAGTTAATAATTAGGCAGTATTTCTAGATTCACAGTTGGATCAGATTGAACTGCTCTTGTTCAGCTGTTAATGATTCAGAGATACCGTCCCCTGCCTCTCCACCTATCAAAATTCTCCAAGCTCCTCCAAGGGCAGCCTCAAGTCCCTTTTTATTCTCTAATAGCCTTCCTTGGTAGCCCTGGCTAATTTCAGGGATGCTCTTTCCTACACACCCCAAGGCAGTTATTGCTCTTACCATAGGATTTGACCCTGACCTGTAGTCAATTTGTTCCCATTGTTTGCTCTGCTGATAGGATTTTGTAAATGGATACACTCCACATCCCAGGTGGTCTTAACATCATGCCTTTTCTCTTTAGTAGGTTTCACTCTTTATGAGCAGAGACACTTCCTAGTACAGTGCTAGCCACATATAGGTGCATAATTAATGCTGTCAGTCATATTGAACTGAGTTCCTTGTCAAACATTTTACCCCAGAGAGTGATGGAGTACAAAGAAACACTGTATTCTACCCTCACAAGTCATTTTTAGAACTCTGAACAGACAAACCAAGTTTATTAGTATAGGTGGCTTCACATACTATTTTCACATTGTTCTAATTTGCATTTTTTAAATTTTATTTTTACTTTAAGTGCATACTGTATCTGGCATTTCTCCCCATGTTATCCCTCCACACCCCTCACTGTCTCTCCCCTACCCCCCAACTGCCCTCAGTGTGTGATGCTCCTCTCCCTGAGTCCATGTGTTCTCGTTGTTCAACACTCACCTATGAGTGAGAACATGCAGTGTTTCGCTTTCTGTTCTTGTGTCAGTTTGCTGAGAATGATGGTTTCCAGATTCATCCAAGTCCCTACAAAGGACATGAACTCATTGTTTTTTATGGCTGCATAGTATTCCATTGTGCATATATACCACATTTTCTTTGTCCAGTCTATCAGCGATGGGCATTTGGGTTGGTTCCAGGTCTTTGCTATTGTACACAGGGCTGCAATGATCTTTATAGTTAGGTATCTTTCCCTAACGGTCTTTTCCTGTTTAGTCTTCTGGTGTATTCCACTGAGCAAGATAAATTTCTCTTCAAACAAAATATCTTAAGCATCCTCATGCAATGGGTTGAGTTTCCTTCTATTTAGATCACGTCTGTTAAGTGACACCAATCCACTTAATTCTGGCAGGCTTCATTGTTGTTATTGACTTGAATGTTAGCATTTTCCAACCCTGCTATTTTCAGAATATACCTGTTCATGTCATTCATGTGTCTTTTATTAGTAACCTCTGGTTTCATTTACATACTGGGCTTCTCCAGCTGGGGAAAAGCTTCCACCCACCTATGGTTAACTTTGCCTCAGCAGCCTAAAGTACTTCCAAACATTAATATCCAATTTTACCTCCTATACTGTGATTTCTATGCCACTGATTCTCTGGTAGGGATCCTTGTCAAATGTTCAAAAGCACCACAATGTATATGTTTGTGTATGTTTCATATATGTATCTATAAATGTTTATATATGTATATATGTGCACATTTATATATTTATGTTTGTATGCATATGTGTGTGCATGTGTATGTTTATATATCTCCTCTAGCAATCAGAATAAAATTCACACTACTTACAGAGATTCTTAAACCTTTCTTTTTCACCTTACAACACTTTTAAATGACTATTCAAGCAGAAAGTCAATTCACATGAAAGACAGTAGTTATCCAGTTGAGTAGTGGGGATGAGGAGGCCCTCGGGAGCCCTCTGTTGGATCTCACATCCGTCACTGTACCCCTTGCCCACCAGGCTGTGTTCACATTCGCCTCCTTTTAGTTCTGAAATATGCTAGGCTTGCTCTTGCCTTCAGGCCTTTGCTCCATCTCTTCCTTCTACCTATAATCTCCTCCTCCATATCTTCCCACCACAGGCCTTGTTTTTAGGAACTGAACTCAAAAGTTATTTTCCAGACAAACCATCTTTAACCAACCAAATGGCTTCCTCCCTCTTCTCTCACCCTAGGTGACTCAGTAACTCTCCTAAATCCTTGTAAGTGGCACTTAGCACTATCTGAACGTAACTTCTTTCTTAACTTTCTTTACTTTTTGATTATGTCTATCCTAACTAGGAGGTAAGCTTCCAGAAAGTAGGAAGCAAGTCTGTCCTGTTTCAAGTTGTGTCTCCAAT
This sequence comes from Cheracebus regulus, assembly GCA_963574635.1. Taxonomy (NCBI): domain Eukaryota; kingdom Metazoa; phylum Chordata; class Mammalia; order Primates; family Pitheciidae; genus Cheracebus; species Cheracebus regulus. The sequence goes on from CAUYQU010011180.1 coordinate 31,569, forward strand.
TCCTGAAACAATGCCTGGCATATAGAAGGTACTTGTTAATACTTACTAGGTGAAAAAATATTTCAATAAAGCATTTGCTTTAGAGGACTCCAAATCCTTTCATATAATTTTCTTTTCCCATTTCTAAATTCACTAGAGTTTTTTAAACATTCCATTTTTTAAAAGTGTTCCACAAGCATTTTTCTATAATGTTAGCAGATCAAGTTTTGATATTTGAACTTCAGAATTTGAAAGGTTGTGGTCAAAAGTTGCTGCAATGAATAAAGTTTGTTAACATCAGTTCTAAACATTTTAAGAAAACATCCAAGGAGAGAGATTTCTATTTATAAAGCGAGTGAAATGTCAAAATTAATTTCCCAAAAGGAATCCTCATATTCTTGGGCTATTTAGATTCTCATATCAAAAAGTAATTTTATTTTGTTTCATTTTCAAACAAAATGCTTACTATTTTACATCAAAATCAACAATGGGTGGTTAAAAATAGTCTTTAGTAAACATTAGTTTCAATTTACTTTCCTCACTTACAGATATACTGAATGGGGAGCAGCTATCAAACAATTTGCTAGGGAATATAACCTTAATATGATATTGTGATTTGTATTCTTTTCATTCTTTTATCATAGAAGAGTATGGCCAGGCTGAACTAGACTTTTTAGACCTAAAAATCATTTTATATAAAGTTAAATTTTCCCATAGACCTATCTATTCTTCTTAAATTGTGCTCTTGGGAAAACAACAACAGCATTGTTACAAAGAAATTTCATATATCATCTGTGCATGGCCCTGTAAGGACTTAGAGGGATGTGTAACGTGAATCCTGTCTCTTCCATTTTCTATCAAAGATAAAGTTTTTTTTTTTTTAAAGAACTTAGAATGTACCAAGGAAAGTTTTGTTGTTGTTGTTGTTTGCTTTGTTTTGTTTTGTTTTTTACCCGGTCTCACTCTGTTCCCCAGGCTGGAGTGCATTGGCACAATCTCAGCTGACTGCAACCTCCACCTCCAAAGCTCAATTGATTCTCCTGCCTCAGGCTCTGGAGTAGCTGGGATTACAGGCACCGGTTACCACACCCAGCTAATTTTTGCATTTTTAGTAGAGACAGGATTTCACCATGTTGGCCAGGCTTGTCTCAAGCTTCTGACCTCAAGTGATCCACCCACCTTGGCCTCCGAAAGTGCTGGGATTACAGGTGTGGGCCACCATGCCCGGCACCAAGGGAAGTTTTAATAATATAATTTTATTATAAAAATTTGAATATATGAAGGCATAAATAAGAAAAAAATGTAATTTGAAGACACAGAAATAACTACTACATGTATCTTGTTGTATTTCCTTCCAGTTTCATTTTCTACAAATATATGAAGAAATGTGTTTAATCCTAAAAACTTGATGTCATTCCAAAGATATTACCATTTTTTCTTACCAATGGAGGAAAAAAGGAAAAATTTTCTCATGTCAATAAATACCCTTTGAATGCTAGCCACACATATTGTTAGTCCAGTCCTCAAATTCTTGCCAAAACTGCTATTATTGTTTCTTTTAATATTTGCCAATGAGTGAAAAATATCTTGCTTTTATTTGAACGTTTCCAAATCTCAATTTACCATAACTATTTTTTCTCTTTTAAATTTCTTGTTTGTTTTTTACTTATTATCTCTTGAAATATTCTCTTTTTTTTTCTTGTTGATTTACTGGGGTTCTTTGTTGTGGATTCTGCCCCTTTACAATAGGTCATATGTGTTGTAAACATTTTTACTTTAAGATTTGAATTGATTTAGGCTGTTGTGTTTTTATAGAATTGTTAATATAAAAGTTAATCATTATAAGTTTCCTCTCAAAATGAATCTTGAGAATATTCTAAGAGTTACTTATGATAAGATAAAATTTTCTCCTGCTTATAGATAATTACTTTTTAATTATGAAATATCCCAAATGTGTAGAAAAAGGGACTCATTTAAGCATCAGAGAACCTTTCTCTCCCATGCAGGAAGCAGAGCACCTTTCACTAGATCCCAGTGCCACAGTCCTTCCAGTTACAGTCATGCCATGATGCCAACATACCACACACTTTTTTTCTCTGAGCTTTCGGCACAATATCTTTCTCTGAGGAGATAACCAATGAACAGCCTGGTTTGAATCAGGGTACCTAGTGGGGGCCAAAGAAAAACAAGGAAACAACTGATCACCCTTTCAAATATATTATCCTGCCACTGAGAGATGACCCAGGAATGAGGATTGCTGTTTCTGTGTCCAGGTGTGACAAGGAAACTGTGTTTGACTCAGCAGTACTTAAGATTGTCCCTTTAATAGTTTCAAAGACAGTGTGCTGTTGGATACTCTGCCTCCTGACAGATTTGTTTTCTCCTGAATGCCTTTGCTTAGAACACATCACTACCTTTTGGGTTGAAAAGGTGCATGGCATAGTGGAAACACCTGGCTAAGACCCAGGTGGTTCTATGCAGAACTATTTGTCTTAGCCACGTGAAATGAGGGGAATTACTGAATTTCTCTGTGTCTCAGTTTCTTTATCTGGAAAATGGAAGTTATATCACCTAATTTGTGGGGTTGTGGGAATGAATAAGATAATATATAGATGCATTTTACACACTGCAGTGTGTAGAAGGTACTCTGTAACTGGTGGTATTAATATAATTATTGTTATTTGATAGGCTGGTCTTGTATGGCTTTCTCTCCCAGAAGATTTTGCTGCATTGTTAAAGAAAGTATTTCAATTTTTTGTTGCTACTGTGCTTGCCGTAAGGAGGCAGCCTAGGGTAGCCGCTGTCATTCATTCTCCACAAATGCTATTGTGTCAACAAAGCTGTGTTAATAATAATAATTGCTTGCATTTATTGTGTATGTACCAGGCATTTTTCTAAGCATCTCATAGTCATTATCTAATCCTCACCCAGTGAAATGGGTACTGTTATTACTTCTTTTTCAGGAATAAGCACACCAGGGCACAGAGAAGCTAAATAGTGTGTTTGAAGTCACACTGCTAGTGAGTGGTGAAGCCAGGATGTGAACTCAGGCAGTCTGGCTCCACAGCTGATCAGTCTCACGTTGTGTCCTGCCGCCTTCCTGCCGTGGCAGCCTTTACATTCCGGGACACTTAACTTAGAGAGGTGTGAAAACACCTGCTGGAAGAAGCGAAGAAGGATGCTCAGAATTGAGTGTCACTAACCTGCAGGGCGGTGTCCATAAGGAGAAAGCCATTGCCAGACAAATTTGTGCATTCCGCTAGCAACACGGTGCCTTTGTATTTCTTTCAATAAAGAATCTCCACAGTGCCAGGAGATTTCCTGTTGATGGTAATGGTGTCATTGCTCGTTTTGCTGAGAATTCTTTCTGTAATTGCAGCCCTATAAACAACAGCAGCAGGAAGCCATGAGGGAAGTCTTTGTGGAGAGTACCATAGGATCTGTCGCCTTTGAGTAAATAGACCCTATTTATTGAGCATGCAGAATTTATTTAAAATACCAGTTCTAAGGGAAGCAAACAGAAGCATACATGGATTTCCTATGGATTACAAACCCAAGATAGTAATAGTGCAATATTAATAATACTTACACTAGCTTTATCTTAATATTCATTTTAGCACCCGGGATGATGTTTCTCTCCTCAATTCTATTTTAATCTGAAATACAAACAGTTAAGGTTTGCTTGCCTTGAATCATTATTACCGTGAAGTTGAGCCATCTGTGTTTTTCTTATTCTGCTCATGGCTCCAAGGAGAAGTCTTGAAATACAACAAGTTGGGAAAAGAATTTCTGTGGAGTAAATTTAGTTATACAGTGACACCTAAAACCCTGCAAGTTTTTGTTATTTTGGAGAAATTTCCTCTCTTGGATTGTGCTGAGAGTGAGAATTAACCTCACTCTACTAATTCATCTACAATCTTCAAAATGCTTTGAGGTCTGGTACCATGTTTTATGCTAGATTTTGTTTAGTTCATCCAAAATCCCCAGTATGCTGCTTGTTGACTTCTAACACTATCGAATTGGCATATAACTGGTTGTGTTTCTTCAAATTGAGATCTATTAAGTATCTCTTGTTGGGAAACTGAAAAGCTTTATATATACATATCTGATGCTTTTAAGTTGATGCCAGGAAGGACAATCATGCCCTCCTATCATGCATTCCCTAGTTGAACCCAAGACCTTGGCTGGATATAGCTTGATTCACTGTAGCAGTGTTTTCATGTTTATCTATGAGCTAAAGTATCTGTTATATTTTATAGCTTTAATGAATTGACATACAAGAAATTGTACATATTTAAATTCTACAATTTTATAAGTTTTGACATATTTGTGATGACATATGTGAAATCATCACAATCAAAATAATGGATATTTCAGCCACAGCAAAACATTTCCGGTTCCCTTTGTTATGTCTTCTTCCTGCCTACTCAAACCCTCTCTCTCCTTCATCCCCATTCTCAACCACTGAACTTCTGTCTCTACAAATTATTTTGCATTTTTAAGAATTTTATATAAATGAGACCATATAGAATATACTCAGTTTCTGGTTTCTTTCACCCAATATAGTTACTCTGAAAGTCACCCATATTGTCATATATCTTGTTGGGTGAATAGAAATAGAATGGATGTCCTTGCCTTGTTTCTGACCTTATGAAGAAATACCATTTTAAGTATGAGCATATGTGTAGTTTTAAAGTATATTACCTTTACTGAGGAAGTTTCCTTTGATTTTTAGTTTACTAAGAGAATGGATGTCAGATTTTCATCGGATGCTTTTTCTGCATCTATTGGGATGATCGTGTGTGTGTGTGTGTGCGTGTGTGTGTTTATTGTCTAGTAATTTGGTAAATTACATGAATACTTTTTAAATGTTAAACCAACGTATTTCTGGGATAAACTCTACTTGGTCATGATGTATTATTCATTATACTAAATTCAATTTGCTAAAATTATGTTTAGAATTTTACATCAAAGTTTATGCTGAATATTATGCTGCATATTGTCTATAGGTTTTCTTTCTTCTAATGTTTTTATCTGAAGTATCAAAAGTAATGCTGGAATCATAAAGCAAATTGGGAGGTACACCCTTTAATTTTCTGGAAGAGTTTGTGTAGAATTAGTATTATCTTTTCTTTAATATTTCATTTCTACTACAGTAGGATTCTCTAGCATAGGTATCTAGGCATGAAAATTCCTTGTGGGAATAATTGTAATTACAAAGTCTACTTCTTTAACAGATACAGGGCTATATAGATACTTTATTTTTCTTTCAGTGAGCATTGGTAATTTGTGTCTTTTAAGGAATCTATTGCGTCTACGTTGTCAAATTTATTGACATACAATTTTTATAATATACCTTCATACTAATGTATGGGAACTGTAGTTATGTTACATTCCTTATGTTTAATATTAGTACTTTGTATCTTCTCTGCTTTCCTTCCTAAGGCTGGCTGGAGGCTTATCAATTTCATTGATCTTCACAAAGAATAAGCATTTGGTTTCATTAATTTTCTTTATAGTTTTTCTATTTCACTGATTCCTTTTCTTAATTATTTTTTTTATTGCTTATTTCAGGCTCAATTTGCTCTTTTTTTTTTTTTAGTGTTTTTTTTTTTGTAAGGTGGAAGCCATGGTCAGTGATATAAGCTCTTTCTTCTTTTCTAATATAAGCATTTAGTGCCTTAAACATTTTTAAAGTACTGCTTTAGCTGCATATCATGAATTTTTTATTTTAATTTAATTCACAATATTTCTAACTTTTCCTTTTGGTTTCTTATTTGACCTATAGATTATTCAGAAATATATTATTTATTTTCTAATTATTTCATGATTCTCTAGATATTTTTTCATTAATTTATAATTTTTTTTAAGATTTTTATTTTTATTTATTTTTATTATACTTTGGGCTCTAGGGTACATGTACACATCCTGCATCCTGCAGGATTATTACATAGGTCAATACACGCCATGGTGCTGTGCTGTCTCCATCCCGCACCCCCGCCACCTCACCACCTACATCAGGCATTTCTCCTGGTGTAATCCCTCCCCGGACCCCCCGCCACTGTCCCTCCCCTCCCCTCCAACCCCCTACCTAGTCCTGTGAGTGTTGTGCCCTTCCCTGTGTCCAAGTGTTTCCACTGCTCATCACCCACCTATGAGTGAAAACATGCGGTGTTTGGTTTTCTGTTCTTGTGTCAGTTTACTGAGAATGATTGTTTCTAGATTCATCCACATCTCTAAAAAGGACACGAACTCGTTGTTTTTTATGGCTGCATAGTATTCCATGGTGTATATGTGCCACATTTTCTTTCTCCAGTCTATCTTTGATGGGCATTTGGGTTGGTTCCAGGTCTTTGCTATTGTAAACAGCACTGCAATGAACATACGTGTGCATGTGTCTTTATAATAGAACGATTTATAATCCTTTGGGTATATACCCAGTAATGGGTTTGCTGGGTCAAATGGAATTTCTATTTCTAGATACTAGAGGAATCACCACACTGTCTTCCATAATGATTGAACTAATCTCCACTCCCACCAACAGTTTAAAAGTATTCCTTTTTCTCCACATCCTCTCCAGCATCTGTTGTCTCCAGATTTTTTAATGATTGCCATTCTAACTGGTGTGAGATGGTATCTCAATGTGGTTTTAGTTGGCATTTCTCTAATGACTATGAGCATTTCTTCTTAATGTTTCTTGGCCACATATATGTCTTCTTTTGTAAAGTGGCTGTTCATATCCTTCGCCCACTTTTGAATGGGTTTGTTTTTTTTGTTTTTTTGTTTTTTTTTTCTTGTAAATCTGTTTTAGTTCTTTGTAGATTCTGAATATTAGCCTTTTGTCAGATGGGCACATTGCAAAAATGTTTTCCCATTCTGTTGGCTGCTGGTTCACTCTAATGACTGTTTCTTTTGCTATGCAGAGGCTCTGGAGTTTAATTAGATCCCATTTGTCTGTTTTGGCTTTTGTTGCCAATGTTTTTGGTGTTTTAGTCATGAAGTCCTTGCCTGTGTCTATATCCTGAATGGTGTTGCCTAGGTTTTCTTCTAGGGTTTTTATGGTGTTACTTCTTATGTTTAAATCTTTAATCCATGTGGAGTTAATTTTTGTAAAAGGTGTAAGGAAGGGGTGCAGTTTCAGCTTCCTGCATATGGCTAGCCAGTTTTTCCAACACCATTTATTAAATAGGGAATCCTTTCCCCATTGTTTGTTTTTGTCAGGTTTGTCAAAGATCAGATGGTTGTAGATGTGTGGCGTTGCTTCCAAGGCCTCTTTTCTGTTTCATTGGTCTATATCACTGTTTTGGTACCAGTACTATGCTGTTTTGATGACTGTAGCCTTGTAGTATAGTTTGGAGTCAGCGTGATGCCTCCAGCTTTGTTCTTTTTGCTTCGTATTGTCTTGGCTGTGCGGGCTCTCTTTTGGTTCTATATGAAGTTTAAAGTGGTTTTTGCCAGTTCTGTGAAGAAGGTCAATGATAGCTTGATGGGGATAGCATTGAATCTATAAATTACTTTGGGCAGTATGGCCATTTTCACAATATTGATTCTTCCTAACCATCAACATGGAATATTTTTCCATTTGTTTGTGTCCTCTCTTATTTCCTTGAGCAATGGTTTGTAGTTCTCCTTGAAAAAATCTTTTACATCTTTTGTTAGTTGTATTCCTAGGTATTTTTTCTCTTTGTATCAATTGTAAATGGGAGTTCGCTCATGATTTGGCTGTCTGTTGTTTGTATGTAGGAATGATTGTGATTTCTGCACATTGATTTTGTATCCTGAGACTTTGCTGAAGTTGCTTATCAGCTTAAGGAGGTTTTGGGCTGAAACAATGGGATCTTCCAAATATCCGATCATGTCGTCTGCAAATAGGGACAATTTGACTTCTTCGTTTCCTAATTGAATGCCCTTTATTTCTTTTTCTTGCCTAATTGCTCTGGCTAGAACTTCCAATACTATATTGAATAAAAGTGGTGAGAGAGGGCATCCTTGTCTTGTGCCAGATTTCAAAGGGAATGCTTCCAGTTTTTGCCCATTCAGTAAGATACTGGCTGTGGGTTTGTCGTAAATAACTTTTATCATTTTGAGATACGTTCCATTGATACCTAGTTTATTGAGAGTTTTTAGCATAAAAGGCTGTTTAATTTTTTTTGTCTGAGGCCTTCTCTGCATCTCTGGAGATGCTCATGTGGTTTTTGTCTTTGGTTCTGTTTATGTGGTGAATTACATTTATAGATTTGCATATGTTGAACCAGCCTTGCATCCCCAGGATGAAGCCTACTTGATCATGGTGGATAAGCTTTTTGATGTGCTGTTGGATCCAGTATTTTACTGAAGATTTTTGCATCAATGTTCATCATGGATATTGGCCTGTAGTTTTCTTTTTTAGTTGTGTCTCTGCCAGGTTTTGGTATCAGGATGATGTTGGTCTAATAGAAAGAGGGAGGATTCCCTCTTTTTATATTTCTTGGAATAGTTTCAACAGGAATGGTACCAGCAATTCTTTGTACTGCTGGTAGAATTTGGCTGTGAACCCATCTGGACCTGGACTTTTTTGTAGTCATACATATGACTTTTTTAATAGTCATAAAGGCTATTAATTGCTGCCTCAACTTCAGCACTTGTGATTGGTCTATGCAGGGTTTCAACTTCTTCCTGGCTTAGTCTTGGGAGTGTGCAAGTGTCCAGGAATTTATCCATTTCTTCCAGATTTACTGGTTTATGTGCATAGAGCTGTTTGTAGTACTCTCTGATGGTAGTTTGTATTTCCGAGGAATCGGTGGTGATCTCCCCTTTATCATTTTTTATTACATCTATTTGATTTTTCTCTCTTTTCTTTTTTATTAGTCTAGCTAGTGGTCTGTCTATTTTGTTGATCTTTTCTAAAAACCAGCTCCTGGATTTATTGATTTTTTTTTTGAAGGGATTTTATTTCTCTATCTCCTTCATTTCTGCTATCTTAGTTATTTCTTTTCTTCTGCTTGCTTTTGAGTTTTTTTGGTCTTGCTTCTCTAGCTCATTCAATTTTGATGATAGGGTGTTGATTTTAGATCTTTCCTTGTTTCTCATGTGGGCATTTATTGCTATAAATTTCCCTCTAGGCACTGCTTTAAATGTGTCCCATAGATTCTCATATGTTGTGTCTTCATTCTTACTGATTTCAAAGAATATTTTTATTTCTGCCTTCATTTCATTGTTTATCCATTCGTCATTCAAGAGCAAGTTGTTCAGTTTCCATGTGATTGTGTGGTTTTGAGTGCTTTTCTTAATCCTGAGTTCTAATTTGATTGCGCTGTGTTTTGAGAGACTGTTTGTTATGATGTCCACTCTTTTTCATTTGCTGAGGAGTGATTTACTTCCATTTATGTGGTCAGTTTTAGAGTAACTGTAATGTGGTGCTGAGAAGAATATATATTCTGTGGATTTGGGGTAGAGTGTTCTGTAACTATTAGGTCCGCTTGGTCCAGATCTGAGTTCAAGTCCTCGATATCCGTATTGACTTCCTGTCTCGTTGATCTGTCCAGTGTTGTCAGTGGAGTGTTAAAGTCTCCCACTATTATTGTGCGGGAGTCTAAGTCTCTTTGTAGGTCATTAAGAACTTGCTTTATGTATCTGGGTCCTCCTGCATTGAGTGCATATGTATATAGGGTAGTTAGCTCTTCTTGTTGCATTGATCCTTTTACCATTAAGTAATGCCCTTCTTTGTCTCTTTTGATCTTTGTTGGTTTAAAGTCCGTTTTATCCGAGACTAGGATTGCTACTTCGGCTGCTTTTTTTTTTTTTTTTGCTCTCCATTTGCTTGGTAAATCTTCTTCCATCCTGAATATAGCACACTGATGGGTCTTGACTTTTTAGTCAGTTTGCCAGTCTGTGTCTTTTGATTGGGGCATTTAGGCCTTTTATGTTCAACGTTAATATTGTTATGTTTGAATTTGATCCTGCCATTTTGTTACCGGCTGGTCGTTTTGCCCATTAGTTGATGTGGTTTCTTCATTGCATCATTGTTCTTTACCATTTGGTACGTTTTTGTAGTGACTGATACTGGTTGTTCCTTTCCATGTTTAGTACTTCCTTTAGGAGCTCTCATAAGGCAGGTCTTGTAGCAATGAAATCTCTCAGCAATTGCTTGTCCATAAAGGATTTTATTTCTCCTTCACTTTTGAAGCTTAGTTTGGCCAGATATGAAATTCTGGGTTGAAAGCTTTTCTTTAAGGATGTTGAATATTGGTCCTCACTCCCTTCTAGCTTGTAGGGTTTCTGCCAAGAGATCTGCTTTGAGTCTGATGGGCTTCCCTTTGTGGGTGACTCAACCTTTCTCTCTGGCTGCCCATAGGATTTTTTCCTTCATTTCAACTCTTGTGAATCTGAAGATTACGTGCCTTGGAGTTGCTCTTCTTGAGAAGTATCTTTGTGGTGTTCTCTGTATTTCCTGGATTTGAATGTTGGCCTGCCTTGTTAGGTTAGGGAAGTTCTCTTGGATAATATCCTGACAAGTGTTAAGAGGAGTGTTTTCCAACTTGGATTCATTCTCCCTGTCACATTCAGGTACACCGATCAAGCGTAGATTAGGTCTTTTCACATGATCCCATAGTTCTTGGAGGCTTTGTTCGTTTCTTTTCACTCTTTTTTCTCTAATCTTGCCTTCTTGTTTTATTTCATTGATTTGAACTTGTATCTCTGACATCCTTTCTTCTGCTTGGTTTATTTGGCTGTTGAATCTTGTGTATGCCTCACAAAGTTCTCGTGCTGTGTTTTTCAGTTCCATCAAGTCATTTATTTTCTTCTCTAAGCTGGTTATTCTAGTTAGCATTTCATCTAACCTTTTTTCAAGGTTCTTAGTTTCTTTGCATTGGGTTAGAACATGGTCTTTTAACTCAGAAGTTTGTTATTACCCACCTTTGGAAGCCTGCTTCTGTCAATTCTTCAAACTCATTCTCTCTCTTGTTTTGTTCCCTTGACGGTGAGGAGTTGTGATCCCTGGGAGGATAAGAGGTGTTCCAGTCTTTGATGGTTTCATCCTGTTTGTGCTGGTTTCTTCCCATCTTCGTGGATTTATCTCCCTTTGATCTTTGAAGTTGGTGATTTTGGGAGAAATCTCTGAGTGGACGTCCTTCCTGTTGAGGTTGAAGCTATATCTTTTTTGGTCTGTAGAGGCGCTGCTGGGGTGCCTTGGATTCAGTCAGGCTGCTGGGTGGGTGGTCTTCCCCTGAAGTTTGTTTGCAGGTGAGATTAGCCCTGCCGTCCCAGTGTTGTCTCTGGTTCCCCAAGCTCAATCTTCCTGGTTGGGTTCAAACTGGTGTATTCACTGCTAAACTCTCTAGCATGCGGGCTTCAGTTTGAGTTTTGTGGGGGTGGGGCCTGCCAGGCCTTATGGCCTGTTTCCCTGCTTTCAACTCAGCCTCTTTCTGTGGGATGGTCTGTCCTGCTGGTGTTGGTTCAAATTTCCACCCAGGTCCACTCCAACAACTTGTGGCACCGGGCGGGAGCTGTCGCTCAGATTTGCATTGACAACCCCCAGCGCCCATCAGTCTGGCAGGGCTCTCGTGGACCATGGGTTGCAGGAGGGATGAGGTCAGCATAGGATCCAAATCAGAGCACTGAGGGGGTGAAGTCCCCAACCCTCCGAGCCGGCTGCACATTCTAGGTGGGGATATGCCCCACCCTGTCTCAGTTTGCCCTCCCTGGATGGCTCTCACCCTGCTTTGGCTCCTTCCCTGGGCAATTTTCAGTGTCCTACCAGTTCCATCAAGACAAACCCAGCACCTTGCTTGGAATCGTGAAGTCCTCTATCCCTCTGCGTCTCATTCGCTGGGAGCTGCATTCCAGTGTTGCCTCCTCTTGGTGCCCAATCTCTAATTTTAATTTTATTGTGGTCTTAGAATATAGTTTATATGATCTGTGTTTTTTAAATTTTATTAAGGTTTGGTTTATGCCTAGAACATGGCCTATCTTGATAAATATACCCATGTAATCTTGAGAAGAATGTCTTTTCTGTTTTTGTTGAGTGAAGCACTCCATAAATGTCAATTAGGTCAAATTGGTTAATATTATTTAATTTTTTTATATCCTTACTTTCTGGTTACTTGTTCTAGCAATTATTAGGAGAGGGTTGTTGAAATTTCTGACTGTTACTGACTGTGGATTCGTCTACTTCATCTTTCCATTTTATCAGTTTTTACTTCATATATGTTGAAGTCCTGTTATTCAGTGAATAAATGTTTTGGTTGTTACATTTTCTTGTTTAATTCACCTCTTTACCATTATGAAATGACTCATTTATCCATAGTTATATATATCTATAGATATAGATAGAGAGAGAGAGAAAGAGAGAAAGACGAAGTCTCATTCTTGTCATCCAGGCTAGAGTCCAATGGTGCAATCTCAGCTCACTGCAACCTCTGCTTCCTGGGTTCAAGCAATTCTCCTGCCTTAGCCTCTCAAGTAGCTAGGATTATAGGCACCTGCCACCATGCCCAGTGATTTTTGTATTTTTAGTAGAGACAGGGTTTTACCATGTTGGCCAGGCTTGTCTTGAACTCCTGAGCTCAGGTGATCCACCCACCTTGACTTCCCAAAGTGTTGGGATTACAGGTGTGAACCACCACTCCTGGCCCATAATTATATATATTTTTTTATCTGAAATTCACTTTTCCTAATGTTAACATGCCCTCTTTCCAGCTTTCTTTGGATTAATATTAGCATGATATATTTTTTTCAGTCTTTTTATTTTTAATTTCTTTATGACTTCTTATTAAAAGTGGGTTTCTTATAAGTAGCATAGAGTTTTAAAATCAATCTGATGTATTGGATTGATCTCTACCTTTTAATTGGGATATTTATTTAGATTTTATATTTAATATGATTAGCAGTATGATTGGGTTAAAATTAATCTTAATAATTGATTGTTTTTCTGTGATTTCAATTTTCTATTTTTCTGCCACCTTTTGCATTGAGTATCTTTATGATTTCAATTTTATCTCCTTTGTTGGCTTACCTCTTCATATATAGTGTAAGAACTATATTCTTGTATTATGTTTACTGTCATATATTTTACTTCTGTATATTATAAACCCAAAATACATTGTTAGTATTTTTGTTCTTTTCAGGCAATTATGTCTTAAAGAGTTCAAAAATAAGTAAAAAAAAATTTTTTCTATTCAATCATGCATTTGCCATTTCTGATGTTCTTTATTTTGTTATGTAGATCAAGATTTACAGCTCATCATTTTTCTCTGCCTAGAGGAATTCCTTTTTAATATTTCTTATAGTGTAGATCTGCTGGTGATGGATTGTTTCAGCTTATTAAATCTGAAAATGTCTCTCTGTTGCTTTCATTTTGAAAGATATTTTCACTGGATATAGGACTTAGTGAAAGAAAATATTTTTTTTCATTTCAGTTCTTCAAAGGTGTTATTCTAGTGTCTTCTGGCTTACATTGTTTCCAATAAGAAATGTGCTCTTATTTTTATCTTAGTTCCTCTGTATGTAATATGTCTTTTTTCCTGGATGCTCTTAAGAGTTTGTCTTTATCATTGATTTTAAGTAACTTCATTATGATGTGCCCTCATATACTTTTATATATTTCTCGTGGCTTCTATTCTTGAGTTTCTTAGATCTGTGAGCTTATAGTTTCTATCAAATTTGGATAATCTTCAGCCATTATTTCTTCAAGTATTTGTTTTTGCCCCACCCTCTTCAAGTAATCTAATTACAAATATATTAGACTCCTTGCAATTGTCCCACAGCCCTTTTATGCTTAGTTTATTTTGTTATCTTTTTTCTCCATGTTTCATTTTGAATAGTTTCTATTGCTGTTCTTTGAGTTTACTGTTTTATAAATCATATAATCTGCTGTTAATTTCATGCAGTACATCTTTTTATCTGAGACATTGTACTTCTCATCTCTACAAGTACATTCTGAGTCTTTTTTAATCTCTCATGTCTCTATTTAATATGTTAAATCTTCTTTTAGAAGTCTGCCTTCTTGAACACATGGAACACAGTTATGACTATTTAATATTTTTGTCTACTAATTCTGTCATCTATGTGTTATTTTTTGTTCTGCTGTTTTATTTTTTTCCTTATTATTGGTCACATTTTCCTGCTTTGTATGCCTGCTGTGTAATTTTTATGTATTTATTTCTATTGTTATAATAAGTAGCCATAAACAGAGACTCAAAAACAGCACAAATTTATTATCTTGTGGTTCTCTAAGTTAGAAATCTACTGCAAATCTCACTAAAATCAAAATGTCATCAGGCTGCATTTCTTTCTGGAGGCTCCAGAGAATAATCTATTTCTTTGCCTTTTCCATCTTCTAGAGGTTACCTGCATTTTTTTTGGCTCTTTGCTCTCTTCTGTCTTCAAAACTAGTAATGGAGGGTTGAATTCTTCATACATCAAATTGCTCCAACCTTCTCTTCTGCCTCCCTCTTCCCCTTTTTAGGATTCTTGTGATTATATTGCGCCCCCATCAATAATCCAGAATAATCTGTCATCAAGTTAGCCGATTAACAGTCTTAATGCCTTCTGTATCCTTAGTTCCTTTGACATGTAAAATAACATATTCAGAGGTTTGGGAATTATCCTGTCATACCTGGTAATTTTTCATTGGTTGCCAGACATCGTGAATTTTACCTTGTCAGGTGCTGGGTATTTCTGTATTCTTACATCCTTGAGGTTTATTTTAGGACCCTTTTAAGTTACTGGGAAGCAGTTGAATCTTTTGAGGCTTGCTTTTAAGCTTTGTTATGAGACATCAGAGCAGCCGTTTTTCTAGGGCTAATTTTGTCCTACTACAAAGGTGAGAGTATTCTACCCAATAACCTCATGAATTATGAGACTTTTCTACTCTAACTGATGAGAACAGTCTTTTGTAATCTCTGTAGATTATTCCTTCTAAATCTTTTGAGTGTTTCTTTTCTCAGCCTAGTAAAGTATTATCACACGAATACACTGATCAGTTCTCAGCTCAAGACTTGAGGTAGACCCTCTTTATACCTCCAAGGAAAGATGTGTTTCTGTGCACACATATGTGTGCAATTTTCTTCTCTGTGGTACTTCACCCTGTGAACTCTAGACTGCCATCCTAAACTACCAACTATTTCTTCACTCAGGGAGACTATCAGACTCTTCCAGAGTTTCTCTTCCCTGTGCTATAGCCTAGAAACTCTCCTAGCAATAAGCTGTGGCAATCATACAGCTCACTTTGTTTGTTTTACTTCTTTCATGAATCATTGTCTTGCATTACCTGATGCTCAGTATCTGAAAACCATGTTTCATATACTTTATCTGGCTTTTTAGTTGTTTCAGGTGGGAGAACATATCCAGTCACTGTTACTCTCTCCTTGCCAGAGTAAAAGTCAAACATTTATTATTTGCCAAACATTTCATTTTGATATGGGCAACAATGATGCCTAAATATTTAACAACTTATAGGTCTTGGGCACTGACCAAACAGAACAGATGCTGGCTTAAAACTGTGATATGCCTATACTGGTGTTTACCAGCTAAAGGTCCATCTCGTCCTGTGTCCTGGCCAGACCCTATAATCCATCCAATTTAGGGCTTTATCATTGACAGCCCTGGTGAGACAAAACGAGCTTTGCGATAGAACTGACCTGAGTGTGAGTTCTGACTCTTCTGCTTCCATCTGACACTTGACTTGAGTTTTCTCCATATCTTACCTTCCCCTGCATCGTCGTCTGGAAGGTAAAATTAAATAAGTTATGCAAAAAATGCCTAGCATCTTGCCTGGCGCCTAGAATACTTGGTTAAAATGAGTACCCTACCCCTTCCCATACCTTCCTCCACAATCCATTTGGAGTCCCCAAAGCTAGATTTTTACTCAGAGGGTAATTCACTCAAAAAAAAAAAAAGGTGGGGGGATCATATCCAGGAGTTTTATTTGTGGCAAAGAGTCCCAATACAATCACAAATGTGAAGTGGAGAGCATCTTAGTTCATTTATGCTGCTATAACAGAGTACCACAGACCTTGTAATTTATAAAGAAAAGAGATTTAATTGGCTCATAGTTCTGGAGATTGGGAAGTCCAAGGGCATGGTGCCAGCATCTGCTCAGCCATCTGGTGAGGGCCTTCTTATTGCATCATTCCATGGTGGAAAACAGAAAAACAAGTAAGCATGTGAGACAGAGAGAGAATGGGGGCTGAACTTACCTGTTTATATGGAGCTCACTCACAAAATAACTAGCCCACTCCTACAATAACTAATCCACTCCCACCGTAACAGCATTAATCCCTTCATGAGAGCACAACTTCCCTAGTCACCTTTGAAAAGCCTCACCTCTTAATGCTTGGCAGCACTAAATTTCTAACACGTGAAATGTTGGGGGACACATTCAAACTATAGCAGGGACAGAAGGAAAAATTGGGTAGTAAGCATCATAGCTAAGAAGATATTCTGGTCAGGCTTGTATAAAGTCTGTCTAGGAGGTAGCTGATGTGCATGGTCACAGGTGAGGCTAGTTCAAGGCAGACCTGCCAAACCAGGTGTGGAGGGATGAGGCCAGGGGAGAAGTGCCCAGATTTCAGTTGGAAGAGGTTAGGAGAAGTCCATCTGACCTGGATCCTCCCAATTCATATCTCTCTACTTCTCATGGTAATAACAAGAGCTGGCCTGGTACCACTTCGTGACAGATGGTGGCCAAGGGGAACAGTGTGAGGGATGCTTTGTGAGACCTGAGTTCTCTTACATTATTTTCTGGAATTAGGATTTACCTCTTACATGTTTGATTTTCTGTTATAATCTACTGTGACCGTGTCAGTCATGTAACTCTAGGTATAGTTTCAGTTCTTTCATTTCATTTTAGCATGTTTTTCAATAAATTAAAGTGCTTTTTTTGGTCACTTAAATATACTCTGAAAGTTCCTGTCCCTCTTAAAGCATGAAGCCTAAACACCCATCTTCAACCTTTCTGTGTTCTTAGCAACTAACATGCCTTCCACACAAGTACTTGCTGATGGTGAGTATTTAGTGAGTGTGTTATAGCATTCTTTGTTCAAGACATCAAGAAAAGACACTGAACAGAAAAGGTCCCAGGATAAATTTTCATCATACACACTTCATACATCCAGCTTGCTCTATTTTAGTTCAGTTTAGCTTAGCTCTGTTTAACAAAAGTTTTATGATGAAATGATTCACTTCTCTCATGTCTCTGTTCCATCACTTGCTGATAGAAGGAAGTTAAATACTTGTGATATGTTTTTCAAATTCTTTTGACTGACTGACCAAATGTATTTGAAAAAAATGTGAAGATCTGTTTTTGTTATACTTAAAAAAATATGATAATTGAATAAGGGCATGAATGCCAAAGCTAATATTTCTTTTCCCTGTTCAGTTACAATAAGCAAATACAGATTAGCCAGCCCTTGTACTCTGTCTCTGTGACAGATTTATCCTTTATAACCTAAGCCTTCCACAATATGTGCACTTTTGGTGTAGACTCAACTTTCAAGAGGCCTACTGATCTGGAATGTTCCTGTGTTAAGCAGTGGAGAAAGGTAAAAATATAAAGATAAATAATAAAATGCCCAACAATCGTCTTCCCCCAAAATGTCTTTTGATAAATGCAGAAAAAATGACTGCTATTTATTATTATTATTATTATTATTATTTTAGAAAAAGAGAGAAAAGGAGAAAAAGGAAACAGCAAAAGAAAGAAAGAAAAAAGAATGAAAGAAAGAAAGAGGACAAGAAAGAGGGAGAGAGATTGGGATTCTTGTTTTATTGCCCAGGCTAGAATGCAGTCTAAAAATGGGTATTAAAAACCTCTTTTATGCCAATAATTGTGCTTAACAATGGAGA
>CAUYQU010011182.1:0-20515 GCA_963574635.1 Cheracebus regulus
GACCAGCGGAGCCTTTGGGCACCGAGTCCTGTACACTCCGCACCAAAAAGCACCGCGCCGGCCAAAAGAGTCACGCTGGCGACCCGTGTGGCTCCTTCGCTGGGAATATCCCAGTCTGTGGGCATCAAAAATTCGTCTGCAGTTGCGGCATCCACCCGCTCTCTGCGCTTTCACAGGGAGCCACAATCCTGAGCTGCTGCTACGCGGTCATCTTGGATCTCTCTCTGCCGGTGATGAAGTTTTTCTGTTTCTTACTTTTCCTTTGGCGGACGCCCCTTCCCCACAGAGCCGGGCCTTCCTGGGTTCGCTGTGCTTGCTGTGAAACTCTCCGTCCGCAGCGCTTCCAATTGCAAACAGTCCTTGTGGGGATGGGACCAGCCAAGCCCGTCCGTCCCGTATACTCTGCACCGGGAAGCGCCGCGCTGGGGCATCGGCAAAACAAAAGAGTCGCGCTGGCGACCCGTGTGGCTCCTCTGCCGGGTATCTCCTGGTCTGTGGGCAACAAAAATTCGTCAGGAAGTGCGGCGTCCACTCGTTCTCTGCGCTTTCACTGGGAGCTACATTCCTGAACTGTTGCTAATCGGCCATCTTGGATCTCTCCCCAAAACATATATTAATTATTAATCAGACTTGGAGCTCTCTTTGTGGTAAAATTTTAATCCTATGTCCAGTTTTTAAAAATCAATAAAACACTATTCAGGTTATCTATTTCTTATTAATTCAGTTCTGGTAATTTGTATAAATTATAGCACTTATTGTCAAAAAGTTATTCAAAAGATTCTCTTAATCTTTTTAATATTTGAAGAATCTGTAGTCATATTCCTCTTTCCTTCCTGATATCAGGTTAGGTATTTTTCTCTCCTTTTTCTAAATTTTAAAATTTCTAAATTACTACAAATTGAGTAATTTTATTGATCTTTTTACAAAAGATCAACTTCTGGTTTCAATTATTTTCTTTCTTGATCATTCAGTTTCTATGTTTTTTTTTTATTTCTGCCCTTTCCTCTTTATATCCTTCTAATTATTTTTTATTTTCATTCTAACTTATTTTTCTAAGTTTTTTAGGTGGAAGTCTAGATCGATTTGAGATCTTTGTTCTTTTCCAATAAAAGCATTTAAAGCTATAAATTTCCCTCTATTCACTATATTAGTTCTATCCCATAAACTGTGATATACTATTTTCATTTAGGTTAAATTCTTTATAATTTCCCTTATGATGTCTTATTTTATCCATAGGATATAAATGTGTTGTTTAATTTTAAATAATTAGGTGGTTCTCAGAAATATTTCTCTGTTACTGAATTCTTTTTTGTTGTTGTTTGTTTTTGAGACAAAGTCTAACTCTGTCCTCCAGGCTGGAGTGCAGTGGTGCGATCTCGGCTCATTGAAACCTCTGCCTCCTGAGTGCATGCGAATTCTCCTGCCTCAGCCTCCTGAATAGCTGGGTCTAAAGGCACCTGCCATCATGCCCAGATGTTTTGTATTTTTAGTAGAGATGGGGTTTCATCATACTGACTAGGCTGGTCTTGAACTCCTGACCGCAGGTGATCCACCCGTCTCAGCCTCCCAAAGTGCTAGGATTACAGGTGTGAGCCACTGAACCCAGCCTGTTACTGAATTCCACCAGATTCTTTGTGGTTGGTTATAAAACATGTAAGATTACAATTATTCTAAATTTTCTGACACTCAATTTATGGATAGCATATGATCTACACTGGTGAATATTCCATGTGACACGGGAAAAAATGTGTGTCTGTAGTTATTGGGAGGAATGTACTATAAATGTTAATTAGGATTAGCTGATTGATGATGTTCTTTGAGTCTTCTCTCATGATTTTCTATCCTTTCTTTTCTGCCAATTTTGCTTCATGTAATTTGATGCTCTGTGAGGGGGTGCATTTATATTGCATATTTTTATGTCTCCTTTGTGAATTCATAGCACCATTATAAAATGTTCCTCCTTGTTCTTGTTCTGAATTCTACTGTGACTATTGTTATATAAGCTACACCAACTTCCTTATGATTAGCAGCATTTTCATTATGTATTTTTTTCCAATTCTTTAACTTTTAACCTATGTCTTTATATTCACATTGAGTTTCTTGTGGACAACAGAGTTGAATCTTGCATTTTTATCCAGTTTAAAAGTATCTGTTTTTAAGGACAGTGTTTAGACCACTAAAATTTAATGTACTTTTTGAAATTGTTGGATTTACATCTACTATCTTATTTTCTATTTATTGCCTCTGTTATACATACTTCCCCATTCTCCACTCCACAACATTATTTTAAGTTAAATGAGAAGTCTGTACTATTCCATTCTGTTGCCACCATAAACTTAATAGCTATACCTCTTTTAGTTTTTTTAGGGCTTGCCCTAAGGTTTACAATATTCATTTTAGCTTTTCACTATCTTCTATTTTAAAATATTATAGTACCACTTAGTATAAGAATTGGTGCATATTCATCTTCTAACCCATCCTGTGTGCCATAGTTATATATTTTACATCTGCTTGTTATACAACTCATTATATATAACTTACTTAAAATATTATTTTAAATATATTAAAACATAAGAAAATCTTTTAAATTTACTCACAATGTCACTTTTCTGTGTGTTTGTAGATCTATGCTTAAAGATCTTCTTTTAGCTACTGTTTTTCATAGAGAAAAAATCAGTTGTCTCAATTTAAAAAAATTTTTTTGGGGGTATAAAGTTGTAGGTTGACAGTTTTGTTTGGTACACTGAAGACATGCTTTCACTGACTAATGGTCTGCATAGTTGCTAGCAAGTTTACAATCTTTCTTTCCTTTATTCCTCTACGTGTAATGTGCCTTGCCTTTTTTCTCTGGCTGCTTTTAAGATTTTCTTTTTACCCCTGACTTTCAGCAGTTTGATGATTATGTCTTGGCATGGTTTTCTTGGTGGGGTCTTGGCACAGTTTTCTCGGCATGGTTGTCTTGGCATGGTTTTCTTGGGGTATGCTGAGCTCACTAAATCTGCAGAATTACATTGGTGTCTATAGCAGATTAATTTTTTCCTAGAATTTCGTGAGAATAGAATATTACAGAACAGACTCTCTTTTGGGGGGTGCTTGTCTTTTTCATTCAATGGAATAATTCTGAGCTTTATCTGTATTGTTGTTGGTTATCACTAGTTTGTTATTTCTTGGTATATTCCATTATATTAGATATACTACAATTTTTTATTTATTCAGAAGTTGGTGGATATATGTTTTCATTTTTCTTGTGTAAATAATTAACAGTGTTATTGTAGGGTTATGTTTAGTTTTGTTAAGAAAACAAACTGTTTTCAAAGTTATTGTAACATTTTACATTCCTGCCACCTGCCATCCATATATAGAAGTTATCATGGCTGATTCACATCCCAATCATCACTTGGTTAGTTGTATTTTTCTTCTGTCTGCTTTCTTCTTTAAAAAGAAAAAAAAAGAGTGATTTGTAGAAAACATTATAATGTCCTCATGTCGCCATATGATTTTAGTTTATATTTCTCTACTGACCATCATTTTACAAGCTTACTGGCATTCAGATACCTCTGCTCAAATCATTTGTACAATTTTTAATTAGGTTTTTAGGCATTTTATCATAGTATTATAAGAGCCTTTCCAATTTTGTTTTTAAATATATACTATATGCAATTCCTTTGTCTAATAATATATGTTGTGAATATTTCTCCTAGTCTATTGTTTGCCTTTTTATTTTCTTAATGGTGTTTCCCAAGAACAAAAGTAGTTAATTTTGATTACCACCCCGTTTTTTCTTTATGGTGGTTTTCCTGCTCTAACAATATTTTTACCTCAAGGATGAAAAGGCTTTCTCCTAAAAGTTATAGAGATTTAAATTTTACATGTAGGTCTGTGGCCCATTTTGATTGCTTTTTGTGAATGGTGTGAGAGGACTGATCTTTTTATTGTTCTGTATTGATATCTATTTGATGCAGCAAATCATCTGTTTCTACTCTAAATCCTCCATTTCTCTCTTATTATGTTCATGTTATCCTTTCAGTCCCTGAACATAACTGAGCAAACTTTAACAGCAGTTTTAATATACTTCTTTGCAATTTCTATCATATATTATTTCTGGTTCTATTTCTACTGATTGGTATTTCTCTCAATCATAAATTATATTTTTCTGCTCTTTTGCATATCTAGTACTTTTGCTTGAATGCCAGACATTGTGAAACTTTACATTGTGAGGGCTGGGTTCTCCACTTTTAAAGGGATCCAGACTATGTTTATTCAGGAATGTAAGTTACTTAAAGTTCATTTTGAGGTTTCTAAAGAACGTTTTTAAGGCGCTGGGCACAGTTGCTCATGCCTATAATCCCAGGACTTTGAGAGGCTGAGGTAAGAGGACTGCTTGAGACCAGGAGTTTGAGAATAGCATGGTCAACAAAGTGAGACCCCTTCTCTACAAAAAAAAAGTAAGAAAAGTAGCCCAGTGTTGTGGTACACACCTATAGTCTTAGCTAATTGGGAGGCTGAAGTGGAGGAAAGCTTGAGCCAGGAGCTGGAGTCTCAAGTGAGCTATGATAACCCCACTGCACACCAGTCTGGGCAACAGAGCAAGACCTTGTCTCAAAAAAAAAAAAAAAAAAAAAAGGTTTTTAGGCAAGAAGCAGAAAAACCTTTCCATTACTAAGTCTAGCTTTCTTGGCTTCAGTTGGGTGGTGGGAACCTGAATAATGATTGTCAGCCCTGTATAAGTTCTGAAAATTGTTTGCATTATAGGTCCCAGAAACTGTGCTTTCCCAAAGGTATTATTTGTCAGGTTTTATAGATGTCACCATACACAAACGAACTGGTTTTCAGCCAGATTAAAGACACTGCATGCTGATTTCTTGAGCTCTTTCTCGGTGCAGCTCTCTCCTTTTTGGTACAATGCCCTCATAAATTCCAGCCACTCACAATACACTGGAGGCAGAGACTGAGCAATTTAATTTATTTAAGCTTTATTCTGTTCTTTTTTAAAACTTAAAAACTTTTTAAATAGCTCTCCATACTTTGCAGATATTTAGGTCTGTCATTTATTTCATTAAATATGAAATATTACAAAATCAGTATTAAAAAATTAAATCTAATCATTTCAACTTTTTCTTGAATAAGTCTGTTTCTGCAGTCTGATGCCTCTTGACAAGTCAACATCTTGATTTGTTTCTTCATGCAATTAATTCAGTACTTACTGGCTTTTGTCCTCAAATGATCAGATTTCCTAAGGCCTAGAATGGAAGTGCTCTCCTCCAGAGTTCTAACACCCAGTGTCCTTGAGCAAATTATGCTACATGGCAAGGGGGAAAGAGGCTGCAGATCAAATTAAGGTTGTTAATCAGCTGACCTTAAATTAAGATTAACCTGGTGGATCCAACTTAATCATAAGAGTCCTTAAATTGGGAAGAAGGAGGCAGAGGAGTCAGAAAAAAGAGAGATGAAATTGTGAGAGAGAATCAACCAGTCACTGCTGGCTTTGGAAATAAAAGACTACGCTAGCAGCCTGTAAAAGCTGAAAAATGCAAGAAAATTGATTCTGGCCTAGAGCTTTCATAAAGGAACACAGCTCTGACTACAGTATGATATTAGCCCAGTGAGACCCATTTCAGACCTCTGATCTCCAGAACTGTAAGATACTAAGTTTGTCATGTGCCACTAAACTTGTATTCATTACGACACTAATAGGAAACTCATACCTGCTTCAAACTAATTTCATGGCTTGAAGTTCCTTGATCGACTCAGGGTACAGATGTATTAGAGGACAGGTCTATGGCAAGTTCAATATTTGATATTTTTCTACCTTTTCTTTTCCCACTCTGATCATCACCAAGGCAACCTTCTGGGACTGGGGAAAGGCAAGATGATTTAGATCTACTCACTTTTATCCTAAAACATAACCCTTTGATTCGCAACTTTATGTAAAGACAATCTCTCACAGAACTATTTGGACAGGCTATGGCCCTAGAACTCTGATCTTCTTGCCTAAACAGCCACGAAAGCACAAATATGTGGTACTAACAAAAGACATCAAGCTTAAGCAGCTTTTTACCTCTGATTTTCTACTTAACTCTAAAATTAGCTTGGGTATTCTCAACTGTCTTTTTAGCTCTTGGCCATTTTTAACTTTTTAAAAATCCAGCACTTTTCATTGTTTTTAGAAGAAAGGTTGATCCAGATCAGCAGTCCCCAACCCTCAGGGCCGTGGACCAGTACCAGTCTGTGGCCTGTTAGGAAATGGACCACACAGCAGGAGGTGAGCAGCCAGCAAGCGAGCAGTACCTCCTGAGCTCTGCCTCCTGTCAGATCAGATTCTCATAAGGGCACAAACTCTATTATCAACTGTGCATGTGAGGTATTCTAGGTTGTACATTCCTTATGAGACTCTTAATGCCTAATGATCTGAGGTGGAAAAGTTTCATCCCAAAACCATGCCCCCTGTCCACAGAAAAATTGTCTTCCATGAAACTGGTCACTGGTGCCAAAAAGGGTAGGAACCACTAATTTAGACAACTCAACCCTTCCAAAGACCAAAATTCATAGTTCTTTAAGACTGATTATACTATAGGGTTCATTTGTATAAGTACATAAAGTTACCCATTTCCCTACTGAAAGCCATGTGATTTTTTGTGGTGTTGTTATCACAAACATTGCTGCATTGAAACCTTTCATAAATGGCTTATCCTGTCCAACTGGTAGTTTCTGCTGGGTAGAAATCATCAAGTAATATTACTTAACTCTACAGTATGAATACTTTAAACTTTACCACAATCAATATTGCATTGTATGGCTGAATCATCTTAACAATCACATCAGCAATGTTTGAGTTCCTATTATCCCCAAATGGTCACCAAAAGTTGTTATCATCAGACTTCATATTTGTCCAACACATAAAAACAAAATTATCATTTTAATTTGCAGTTCTCCGATTATTGTTTTAGCCTATTTTCAAATATTCTACTTTCAGATTTCTCTTTTAGCCAGGCATGGTGGCTCATGACTGTAATCCCAGCACTTTGGAAGGCTGAGGTGGGCAGACTGCTTGAGTCCAGGAAATACAGTGAAACCCTCCCCACCCCATATATATATATATATATATAAATTAGCTGGGGATAGTGGCATGTACCTGTAGTCCCAGCTACTCAGGAGGCTGAAGTGTAAGGATCACCTGAGCCCAGGAGGTTGAGCCTGTAGTGAGCTAAGCCATGATCATGCTCCTGCACTCTAGTCTAGATGACAGGCTAGAGTCATCCAGGCTTTTCTTATTTTTCTTTTTACTTTTATTTTAGGTTCAGGGGTACAGGTACAGGTTTGTTATATAGGTAAACTGATGTCTCAGGGGTTTGGTGTACAGCCTATTTAATCACCTGGGTAATAAACCTAGTATCCAATAGTTATTTTTCTGATCCTCTTGTTTCTTGCACCCTTCACCCTCAAGCAGGCCCCAGGGTCTGTTGCTCCCCTCTTCATATCCATGTGTTCTCATTATTTACATGGTAGAATATGTGGTATTTGATTTTCTGTTCCTGTGTTAGTTTGTTAAAGATGATGGCCTCCAGCTCCATTTATGTCCTTGCAAAGAATATGAGCTTGTTCTTTTTCATGGCTGCATGGTATTCCATGGTATACCTAAACCACATTTTCTTTATCCAATCTATCAGTGATGGGCATTTAGGTTGATTCCATGTCTTTACTATTGTGAATAGTGCCACAATGAACATATGCATGCGTCTTTACAATACAACAATTTATATTCTTTTGGGTATATACCCAGTAATGGGATTGCTGGTTTGAATGGTAGTTCTGCTTTTATCTCTTTGAAGAACTGACCTAATGCTTTCCACAATGGTTGAACTAATTTATCCTCCCACTAACAGTGTGTACATGTTCTGTTTTCTCTGCAGCCTTGATGGCATGTTATTTTTTAATTTTTTAGAAATACCATTCTGACTGGTGTGAGATGTTATCTCACTGTGGTTTGATTTGCATTTCTCCAATAATCAGCGATACTGAGCTTTTTTCATATACTTGTTGGCTGCATGCACATCTTCTTTTGAAAAGTGTCTGTTCATGTTCTTTGCCCACTTTTTAATGGAGTTGTTTTTTTCTTGTAAATTTAAGTAAGTTCCTTATAGATGCTGGAAATTAAACCGTTGTCAGATGCAGAGTTGGCAAGTGTTTTCTCCTATTCTGCGGGTTGTTTCTTTACTCTGTTGACAATTTCTTTTGCTGTGCAGTTTCTTTAGCTTAATTAGTTCCCATTTGCCAATTTTTGCTTTCATTGCAATTGCTTTTGGCATCTTTGTCATGAAATCTTTGCCCATGCCAATGTCCTAAATGGTATTGCCTAGGTTATCTTCAACGGTTTTTATGGTTGTGGGTTTTACATTTGAGTCTTTAGTCTATCTTGAGTTAATTTTTGTATAATGTGTAAGGAAGCGGTCTAGTTTCAATTTTCTGCACATGGCTAGCCAGTTATCTCGGCACCATTTACGAATAGGAAGTCCTTTCCTTATTGCTTATTTTTGTTAGCTTTGTTGAAGATTAGATGATTTTAGGTGTATGGCCTTATTTCGGTGCTCTCTATTCCGTTCAATTGGTCTATATATCTGGTTCTGTATCAGTACCATGTTGTTTTAGTTACTGTAACCCTGTAGTATAGTTTGAAGTCAGGTAATGCGATGCTTCTACGCTTTTTTCTTTTTGCTTTGGTTTGCCTGGCTATTCAGTCTCTTTTTTTGGTTCCACATGAATTTACAAATAGTTGTTTCTAGTTCTGTGAAAAATGTTATTGACAGTTTGGTAGAAATAGCAGTGAATCTGTAAATTGCTTTGGGCAAAATGATCATTTTAATGATATTGATTCTTCCTATCCATGAGCATGGAATGTTTTTCCATTTGTTTGTGTCATCTCTGATTTATCTGAGCAGTGTTTTCTAATTCTCATTGTAGAGATGTTTCAGCTCCCTGGTTAGCTGTATTCCTAGGTATTTTATTCTTTTTGCGGCAACTGTGAATGAGACTGCCTTCCTGATTTGGCTCTCAGCTCACTGCTGCTGGTGTACAGGAATGCAAGTAGTATTTGTTCATTGATTTTGTATCCTGAAATTTTGCTGAAGTTGTTTGGGCTGAGACTACCGGGCTTTCTAGATATAGAATCATGTCATCTACAGACAGGTATAGTTTGACTTCCTCTTTTTGCATTTGGATGCACATTATTTCTTTCTCTTGCCTGACTACTCTGGCCAGCACTTCCTACATTATGTTGAATAGAAGTGGTGAGAGAAGGCATCCTTGTCATGTACCAGTTTTCAAGCATGATGCTTCCAGCTTTTGTTCATTCAGTATGATGTTGGCTGTGGGTCTGTCATATGTGGCTCTTACTATATTGAGGTGTGTTCCTTCAATACCTACTTTACTGAGAGTTTTTAACATGAAGGGAAACTGAATCAATAAATCGAAAGCCTTTTCTGTATCTGCTGAGATAATCATGTGGTTTTTGTCTTTAGTTCTGCTTGTATGATGAATCACATTTACTGATTTGCATACATTGAACTGATCTTGCCTCCCAGGAATAAAGCCGACTTGTTCGTGGTGTATTAGCTTCTTCATGTGCTGCTGGATTCAGTCTCCAAGTATTTTGATGAGGATTTTTGCATCTATGTTCATCAAGGATATTGTCCTAGAGTTCTCTTTTGTTGTTGTGTCTCTGCCAAGTTTTGGTATCAGGATGATGTTGGCCACATACAATGAGTTGGGGAGGAGATCCTTTTCCTATACTTTTTGGAATAGTTTTAGTAGCAACGGTACTAGCTCTTGTTTGTATAACTGGTAGAATTTGGCTGTGAATCTACCAGGTCCAGGCCTTTTTTAGGTTGGGAGGGTATTTATTACTGATTCAATTTAGGAGCTCATTACTGGTCTCTCCAGGGCATCAATTTCTTCCTGGTTCAGTTGTGGGAGGATATATGTGGCCAGAAATTTATCCATCTTTTCTAGGTTTCTAGTTTGAATGAACAGAGGTGTTTGTAGTAGTCTCTGATGGTTACTTGTATTTCCATGGAGTCAGCGGTAGCATCCCCTTTGTCTTTTCTAATTGTGCTTATTTAGGTCTTCTCTCTTCTGTATTACCTGGCTAGAGACGTATCTTATTAATTTTTTCAAAAAAAAACAACTCCTGAATTTAATGATCTTCTGAATGCTTTTTCTCATCTCAATCTCCATCAGTTAAGTTCTGATTTTGGTTATTTCTTGTTTTCTGCTAACTTTAGGGTTACTTTCCTCTTGATTCTCTAGTTCTTTTAATTGTGATGTTCGGTTATTAATTTGAGATCTTTCTAACTTTTTGATGTGGGCATTTAGTGCTATAAATTTCCCTATTAACACTGCCTTAGTTGTGCCCCAGAGATGCTG
Organism: Cheracebus regulus; assembly: GCA_963574635.1. Lineage (NCBI taxonomy): Eukaryota > Metazoa > Chordata > Mammalia > Primates > Pitheciidae > Cheracebus > Cheracebus regulus. The sequence continues at coordinate 10,420 of CAUYQU010011182.1, forward strand.
GTATGTTGCACTTTTGTTTGCATTAGTTTCAAAGAACTTGTTAATTTTTGCTATTTATCCACAAGCAATTTCACTATTTATCCACAAGCTATTCAGAACATGTTAATTTTCATGTAATTACATGGTTTTGAGTGATTTTTTAAAGTTTTAAATTTATATATTTATTGAGCTGTGACCCAGGAGTTTTTGGTATGATTTTGGGTCTTCTGCATTTATTGAGGATTGTTTTATGTCCAATCGTGCAGTCAGTTTTAGAGTATGTGCCATGTGGTGATGAGAAGTATGTATACTCTGTTGTTTTGTGATGAAGAGTGCCATAGACGTCTATCACATCCATTTGGTCCTATGCTAAGTTCAGGTCCTGAATATCTTTGTTAAGTTTCTCACTCGATGATCTAATATCCTCCAGTGAGCGCTGAAGTTTCCTATTTTTATTGTGGGGGAGTCTAAGTATCTTTGTAGTACTCTAAGAACTTGCTTTATGAATCTGGGTGCTCCTCTGATGGGTGCATATATATTTAGGATGGTTAGGTCTTCTTGTTGAATTAAACTCTTTACCCTTATTTAATGCTCTTCTTTGCCTTTTTTCATCTTTGTTGTTTTAAGTCAGTTTTGTCTAAATTAGGATTGCAACCCCTGCTTTTTTCTCATTTCCATTTGTTTGGTAGGTTTTCTTCCATCCCTTTATTTTCAGTCTATGTATGTCACTGTATGTGAGGTGGGTCTCTTGAAGACAGCATACTATTGGATTTTGCATTTTTTTTTATCCAGCTTGCCACTCTCTGCTTTTTAAATGGTGCATTTTACCCATTTACATTCAATATTAGGATTGATATGTGTGGATATGACCCTCCTATTGTGTTGTTAGCTGATTATTATGCTGGCTTGTTTGTATGGTTGTTTTACAATGTCATTTGTCTGTGTACTTAAGTGTTCTTGTATTGGCTGGTAATAATCTTTCCTTTCCATATTTAATGTCCCTTTCAAGATCTCTCGTAAAGGCAGGTCTGATGGCATCAAATTCCCTCAGCATTTGCTTTTGAAAAAAGGATCTTATTTCACCTTTGCTTAGGAAGCTTAGTTTACCTGGATATAAAAATTTTGGTTGAAAATATTTTTATTTAAGAATGTTGAGTATAGGTACCAAATCTCTTGTGGCTTGTAGAGTTTCTGCTGAGAGGTCTGCTATTAGCCTGATGGAGTTCCCTTTGTAAGTGACCTGCCCTTTCTCTCCAGCTACCTTTAACATTCTTTCATTCCAACCTTGGAAAATGTGATTATGTGTCATAGGAATGATGTTGCACAGAATCTTCCAAGGGTTCTCTGTATTTCCTGAATTTGATTGTTGGCCTTTTTAGTGAGGTTGGGGAGGTTTTCAATAATGATATCCTGAAATACATTTTCCAAGTTGTTTTCTTTTTCCCCGTACCTTTCAGGAATGACAATGATTTGTAGGTGTGGCCTCTTTACATAATCCCGTTATTTCTTGGTGACTTTGTTCATTCCTTCTCATTCTTTTTTCTTTATTTTGTCTGACTCTTATTTCAGAGAATCAGTCTTCAAGCTCTGAGGTTCCTTCCCGAGCCTGGTCTAGTCTGCTGTTATTACTTATGATTGGATTGTGATATTCTTGTAGTGTGTTTTTCTGCTCTTAACAGATCAGTTAGGTGCTTTTGTTTGTTTATACTGGCTATGTTGTCTGTCAGCTCCTATATATATTCCATTTCTGCTATTTCAGCTTTGGCCACTTTTAACTGAACTGCTGGCCTTTTAAGAATTCAGGCATAGTTTTATGTATTCTGGGTAATAATGATCAAATTCATAAACTGCAAACATTTCCAATTATGACTTGACTTTTCATTTTGTTTTTGGGTGACTCTTGGTTTAATATGCCACACTTTAACGTTTTTTTGTATATTGTTTTATGGTTTGTATGTTTTTTCTCATATAGGAAAAATTTTTGGAAGTCAAAAATCATTTTATGTATGAATATGAGTGTGCATTTTGTTTTCACGTGTAGTTCTTTAATGAATATGAGTGTGCATTTTGTTTTCACGTGTAACCTAACTAAAATGCATTTTCTTATAAACAGTATAAAACAGAAAATCAATTTTATCCAAAGCACCATTCATTTTCAGGCCACTTTTATTACTCATTAAATCTCAAAAGGATGTGGGTCTGTATTTCTTGCCCATTCACAGCTTTATTGAAATATAATTTACTACCATAAAATTCACTCACTTTCTGTCTCTATACATTTGCCTTTTCTGGATATTACATATAAAGAGAATGATATCACACCTGCACTTTTGTGTCTGACTTCTTTTACTGATGGTAATGTTCCTGAGATTCATCATGTTATAGAATACATCAGTACTCCAATCCTTTTAACAGCTGAATAGCATTCCACTGTATGGATATATTACCTTTGTTCATTGATTTGCCAGCTAATGAAACTCTGGGTTGTTTCCATTTTTCGCTATTGTGAGTAACACTGCTAAGAAATTTACATGGAAAAGATTTTCATTTCTACTAGGTAGATCTATAGGAATATAATTGCTGGGTCATATGGTAAGTCTATATTTAATATTTTGAAAAACTACCAAACTGTTTTCCAAACTGCCTGCAACATTTGCATTCCCATAACAAATTCTCCACATCTTTACCAACACTTTGATTATAGCCATTCTAATGGATGCAAAGTGCAATCTCATTTCCCTAGTGACTAATGATGTTGAATATTTTTTCATGTGTTCATTGGCAGTTCATGTAAGTTCCTTGGTAAAATGACTATTCAAATTTTTTGCCCATTTTTCAATTGAGTTGTCTTTTCATTACTGAGTTGTAAGAGTTCTTTTGAACATAAATTCCTTATGAGATATTCATCCATCTGCAAGTATTTTCTTTAAGGCTGTGGATTTTTTTCTTGATACAGGGTGATGTGGTTTGGCTCTGTGTCCCCACCCAAATCTCATCTTGTAGCTCCCGTAATTCCCATATGTTATGGGAGGGACCTGGTGGAAGATGACTGAATTATAGGGGCTGGTCTTTCTCGTACTGTTCTGGTGATAGTGAACAAGTCTGATATTTGATGGTTTTTACAAACATGAGTTTCTCTGCACAAGCTCTCTTTGCCTGCCACCATCCATGTAAAATGTGACTTGCTTCTGCCATGATTTTGAGGCCTTTCCAGCCATGTGGAACTGTAAGTCCAATATGCCTCTTTGTTTTGTAAATTGCCTAGTCTCAGGTATGTCTTTATCAGCAATGTGAAAACAAACTAATACACAGGGTCTTGCTCTGGAATTCAGGCTGATGTGCAGTGGCACTATCAAAGCTCACTACAGCAATTCCTGGGCTTGAGTGATCCTCCTGCTTCAGCCTCCTGAGTAGCACAGGCATGCACCACCATGCCTGGCATTTTATTTTATTTTATGTTAGTAGAGATAGAGACAAGGTTTCGCTATGTTTCCCATGTTTCTTTGTGACTTTCGTTTTAGACTTTCCATTCATCTGCTCGTATACTCCTAAGCTAATACCACAGTGTATTAAACATCACTATTTTATGATTTAAAAAATATTCTTGTAACATTTCACCATTTTTTAAAATAAAGGTCTAGCATATTGTTTATTGGAGTTATTCTTGCTTATGTTATAGGTTTTATAATCATCAAAAATGTTAACTTAAAAATAATCTTGTTTCTGGCAGGATGTAGTTGCTCTCGCCTGTAATGCCAGCACTTTGGGAAGCCAGGAAGGTAGATCACTTCAGGTCAGAAGTTCGAGACTAGCCTGGCCTATGTGGCGAAACCCTGTCTCTATGAAAAATATAAAAATCAGCTGGGTATGTGGTGTGTGCCTGTAATCCCAGCTACTCAGGAGGGAAGGCAGGAGAATAGCTTGAACTTGGGAGGCAGAGGTTGCAGTGAGCCAGGATTGCACCACTGCCCTCCAGCCTGGGGGACAGAGCGAGACACCATCTTAAAAACAAATAAATAAATGCAAAATAAAAATAAAAACACTTGTTTCTTTTTGGTGTACATGGATGTGGCCAATTTATATCCAAAACACTTGTTAAAACTATCCACCAGCTTTAATAGTATATCTATAGATTCTTTTATACTTCTACACAAATACCTGTGGAAAACAATTGTAAATCCCCTTCCAAATGGTGTTTTTTTTCTTATTTTTCCTGTTTTGATGATAACCTCAAGTTAATGTTGAACTGGTAATAATGAGCATCCTTTCCATTTTACTGATTACAAATGAAATTCTTCTCACATTTTGAAGTCACATAAAATACTTGCTGTACATTTTTTGTAGATATCATACTTTTGCCAAAATGAAGATTTCCTTCTATGGCACTTTTTTAAATTTTGATCCAGAGTAACAGAATTTGTTAATTGGGCACATGGGGAAAGAGATGGGCAGTGCCAAGGACAAAATATTTCAGTGAGACAAAAACAAGTTTACTGAGTTCAAGGAAATAGTAGAAGACAGTGAATTACACTAGAGTTTAAGATTTTAGATACTGAAAGATTCTAGGTATAGAGTCTGCAGAAGTATCTCCCAAACTTTTGGAACACAAGCCCCATCAGTAAAAACTTGACTGTGTACCCTTGATATCTGCATATATGTACAAAATAAAAAAGAAAAAGATGAAATTAAATACATCATATAATGTCTTAATTTGTTCAAGTCATAAAAATCATTAGTTGCTGATTCAAGTCGTGTGTATTATTTATCTACTGCTATATAACAAAAGGCCACAAACTATGTGCCTTAAAACAACACAAATTTATTCATCACAGCTCTTTAGATCAGAAACCTGGTATGATGTGGCTGGTTGATCAGTTGAGTTCTCATCTGGAGGTGCTGGGGAAAGCTTCCAAGTTCATTCTTACTAGCACAATTCAGTTTGGTGTGGTTGCAGGACAGAGGTCCTCAATTCTCTTACTGTCAGCCAAGGGTGATCCTCTGACTCCTAGAGGTCACCTTTATTACTTAATATGTAGCTCCCTCCATCTTCAAGCCAGTAACTGTGCAGAGAATTTGAATTTCCCACTTCCTCTTCTACCACCAGCATTAAAACAAACAATAAAACCACCTCTCTGTTATAAAAGGACTCAACTGAGTTTAGGTCAGACCTGCCCAGATAATCTCTCTCTTAATGCCAACTATGCCTTATAACATAACCTAATCATGATGTGGGGGAGTGGGGTAGGGTGGGGGGTTCATCTTGAGGGCTGTCTTAAAATTCTGCCTACTACATCACAATATGCACTAAGGATAAAGTTCATTATTAATGACAGTGAATTACAACTGAACAGATGAACTAAGGTAAGCAGGTCTTGGCCTTCTGCTGGTACGGCATCTCCACACAAGGCCTCAGCCTCGTCCTGTCCCTGACTAAGGACTCCACAGCAGGTGCTCCTTGGGCATGGAGGAGGCAGCAGGAAGGGGTGACAGGAGCAGGTGCAGAGCACCCCCCAGTCACCCTCGGCCTCCCCCACCTTTGAGCTGACAACAGCGAAGACCCGGCAAAGCAGAGAGATGAGGGGGCGAAAGGGGAGGAGGCCGTCTCTGTGAAGGCAGGCCCCACCCGCAAAGCAGAGCAGACACCCAAGTCTGCAAATTGTGTCCTTCTGGGGGAGAAGTCCCCCCACGAGTTCCTCCTTTGAAGCCAATAGCACCCTGGGGAGGGCAGGGGCTGCACAAATACTAGAGGAAGGAAAACCCCACAGAAGAAAACTCAAAGCATCAGTCTCATGCATGTCTGTGAACAAGTGAACGGGCCCAAAGGCTCTTCTCTGTTTCAATTTTTTGGTCCCATTTCTTTTCAAATATGATTAGAGTTACATTGCTTTCACATCATAATTGGGCTAATAGTTTACACTAGGATAGGAGAAATATGTCAACTTTAAAATTTTGGTCTTCTTTATCTACACTTAAATTTCTAGCATTACCTTTAATCTGTGGTTTCTTTGTAGGAATCTCTGTAAACCACTTGTCTATTTCATGAACCTTACTTCAGTTAAAATTAAATAATAAAGAAGCAAAATTCACACAGATAAACTCTAGTATCTTGAAAGTGAATGCACAAATGAGCATACCACTATCAAGCCAAACCTTTGTAGAATGCATCTCTTCCATCAGAATGTCAAGTAACTTAACTGAAATGTGACCTTCTGACATAGAACTAGTATTAGTTTATGTTAAATTAATATAGTAATAAGTATTTGTTTTAAAAAAACAAATATCACAAGACAATTCTGCTATCTCTTAGACTGAGTTGTCTCCGCACTGGAGACCATTTGTCAAAAGTATGGTCCAACTTTCCACCTACAATGTGAAAAGCTAAAAAGAATGTCATTTCCACCTAATAAGACTGGATAATTTACAAAAAGTATAACTTTTCTCAAACCCATTGGAGAGCTGAGGTTACAGAATAATCTATCAGCTTAAAATCTGTGGTGGAGGGGGAAAAAGATACTTCCAAAGAGATGGGACATGAAAATAGACTCATGTGTCACAGAGCATGGCAGGGAGGTAAGGTCACCATACAAGTGGGTAAGAATTCAACTATAATTTTTAACAAATTGCTAAAGGAAAAGTATGGGCTAGAGTGAGTGTACAGCTGCAGACATGGTCCTCACCAACTGGCTGACCAGAAAGAGTCTAAGAATAGCAAGAGATGAAAGAAAGTCTCTTTTAGTGATGCAGCCCTATAAGATGGGAGAAACTGGCACAGAAGGAAAATAATAAAGCCCTACCTGGTCCCTTCTTTCCAGAACAGCTAAAATTTTAAGCTGCTTGGCATAGAGAAGCAAACCATATCACTCCCAGAAAACAGGCAAACAAGGCCCACTATGACTAGAGTAGGTGAAAAAAAAAAAATCTACCCCTGAGGGAAGAACAGGAAACTAACCTGAACCTAGATTATTAAGATATCTCCTGCAGCATGTAATAGCGTAGGATCACTAAGAAAATCCCAGCCCTCAGACTCAGGGACACAAAACACTGCCTATCTAAAACAAATAAAGACATCAGAGAAATTTTTATCTTCAGCACCTACTACCAGGCTAGCAAGCACAGAGTAACAAGCAGTAACAATCTACCACTGATGAAAAGGCAAACACTTGAAAAGCCCCTCCATAAGGTACAGTGCAGAAGGAAGGTTAAAGATTAAGGTGGAGCAGAAACATTGAAGAAAACCTGTCAGCAAAACAATCCTCCACCCTCAGTACAAGGTAATATGACAGGAATTTGAAGCAGATGAAGGTAACTGAAGATAACTATAGTAACAACAAAATCCAAATACAGTGGAACTCTTTACCAGACAGACTCAATCCCTGATATTAACAGCATAGCAGCAAAAGAGGCACACACATTTTCAGGCATAGATGCTATTCACCTAAGTGTCTGCTTTTCTACATATTACGTCTGACAATCATTCAAAAATTTCTCTCTCTCTCTCTCTCTCTCTCACACACACACACACACACACACACCCAACAACAAAGAGATGAACAGGACCATATTTAGAAATGACACAGATGATAGAAATTCCAGAAAGAAACTTTAAAATAACCATGATTCATATATTTAACACTCTAGTGAAAAAGTGAGCAACATGCATATACATATGGAGAATGTTAACAGAAATAAGGAAGTCAAATGGAAATTCTAGAAATAAAAACAAGTACCAGTGATAAAGGATGTCTTCCAGGAGTTCTTCAGCAAAGTCAACATATGCAAGGAAAGAATCAGTGAACTTAAAATTAGGTCAACAGAATATATCCAAACTAAAACACCAAGAGTTTTTTTTTTTTTTAGTTTCATGTAAAATTAGTGTCCAAGAGCTATATGATAATATCAAATTGTTTAACATAAATATAACTGGAATTCCAAAAGGAAAAGAAAGAATGAAACAGAAGAAATATTGAAAAGGTAATAGCTGAGACTATTACAAAAGTAATGAAAGACTTCAAGCTATAGGTCGGAGAATCGCAGAGAACACTGCAAAATAAATACTTAAAATCTTAAAAGCAGCCAGATTTTAAAAAGAACAATTTATATATACAAGAACAAAGATAAGAATTATAGCACATTTCATAAAGAAAACTAGGAAAACAGGAAGACAATAAAGTGACATCTTTAAGTGCTAAAAGAAACAAAGTGTGAACCCAGAATTCTACACCAAGCAAAAATTACTTGAAAAATAAAGGTGAAATAGACATTTCAGACATACAAAAACTGAAATAATTCATTACCAGCAAACCTGCACTACAAGAAATATTAAAGGAAATTCTTCAGACAGACATTTACTACACAGACATTTGGATCTACACAAAGCAATGAAGGCTGCTGAAAAATGGTCAAGATTATTAATAAATATAAATAAATATAGTTTTTAATTGTTCTAAAGGATAATCAAGTGTTACACAAAAATAGTCATAATGTGGGTTTATGTAGAAGTTTTGTACTTTTTGTATAAGTTTTGCAAATCATATATTTTTAACACACATGTAGACCATATAAAGAACTCTTTAACATTAAGAAAAAAAAAACTCTAAATTTTTTTTGTTGAACAAAAGATATGAACAGACACCTCACAAAAGAAGTTATATGGAGAGCAAATAAGCACATAAAGAGATGCTCAATATCACTTATCAAAACATGCAAATGGAAACACCAATAAATTACCACTACATAACCATTAGACTGGTGAAAAAGAAACTGCAACTAGTGCACGGGTAAGGATGCAGAGAAACTGCAATTCTCAGAAATTCCTGTTAGGAATGCAAAATGCAAAACAGCCTAACAATTTCTAGTAAGTTAAACATACATTAACCAACAACCCCATTCTTAGGTATATTCACAGGAGAAATAAAACATTTACACAAAAACCTGTATAAACAAGTGTTCATATAGGTCCATTCATAATCACCCAAACCTGAAAATAACTCAATGTGCTTCTTCAAATGTTGAATGGATAATCTGTGGTATAGTAAAATACTACTCAGCAATAGAAAGGAACAAACTCCTAATACATGCAACACCAGAGTATCTCAAATGCATGTTGTTAAGTGAAGGAAGCCAGATTCAAAAATATATAATGTATGCTTTCAATTATATGACACTAAAAAAACGTAAAACTATCCAATCAAAAAGCAGATTCATGGTTGTTAGTGTCTGGATGTGGAAAAGAAGACAACTCCTGGACACTTGCCTCCTCCCAAGTCTAAACCAGGAAGAAGTTGAAAACCTGAATAGACCAATAACAAGGTTGGAAGTTGAGGCAGCGATTAAGAGCCTACCACCCAAAAAAAGTCCAAGTCCAGATGGGTTCACAGCCGAATTCTACCAGACATAAAAAAAGAAGCTGGTACCATTCCTTCTAAAACTATTCCAAATAATCCAAAAAGAGGAAATCCTTCCCAAATCATTTTATGAGACCAACATCATCCTGATACCAAAACCTGGCAGAGACTCAACAAGAAAAGAAAACTTCAGGCCAATATCCATGATAAACATAGATGCAAAAATCTTCAATAAAATACTGGCAAGCCGATTACAACAGCACATCAAAAAGCTGATCCACCGTGATCAAGTAGGATTCATCCCAGGGGTGCAAGGCTGGTTCAACATACGCAAGTCTATAAACGTAATTCACCACATAAACAGAACCAAAGACAAAAACCACATGATTATCTCAATTGATGCAGAGAAGGCCTCTGAAAAAATTCAACAACACTTTATGCTAAAAACCCTCAATAAACTAGGTATTGATGGAACGTATCTCAAAATAATAAAAGCTATTTACAACAAACCAACAGCCAGTATCATACTGAATGGGCAAAAACTGGAAGCATTCCCTTAGAAATCTGGCACTAGACAAGGATGCCTTCTCTCACCACTCCTCTTCAATATAGTACTGGAAGTTCTAGCCAGAGCAATCAGGCAAGAAAAAGAAATAAAGGGTATTCAAATAGGAAAGGAGGAAGTCAAATAGTCTCTATTTGCAGATGACATGATTGTATATCTAGAAGACCCCATCGTCTCAGCCCAAAATCTCTTGAAACTGATAAGCAAC
>CAUYQU010011183.1:0-16022 GCA_963574635.1 Cheracebus regulus
GGGGGAGATAGCATGGGGAGAAATGCCAGATATAGGTGAAGGGGAGGAAGGCAACAAATTACACTGCCACGTGTGTACCTATGTAACAATATTGTATGTTCTTCACATGTACCCCAAAACCTAAAATGCAATAAAAAAAAATGGAAAGATGTTGTTTCCTGAGAGATGCAAGTGGATTCTTGGGCATTTGTTTTAAGTACCTTTTTTCTCTTTGGAAACTTTGAACATCTCTATCAACAAGGCAGCGTCCCAAATAATCAAGTCGGTAAGTCAGAGTCCCAAACCAAATTCCTGGCTCTAGGGGCAAAGTTCTAAGTGTGGTCATCTAATAATTGACCTTCTCACCAGTCCCAGTGACTTTTAAAGAAAGAGGACTCTGATGACAATGTGGAGATTTGATAGAGTAGTGAAGAAAGGGGGGTTGGTATGGAGGATATAGGAGACAGTGTGACCTGTTAGGAGCTGATATAATAGATCAGACCATAAACTGAAAGGCAGAGGTAGCAGGAATGAAGAGAAGGGAGAAGTTTTCAGAGCTATTTAAGAGTTAGTATTCATAAGACTTCATGCTTCACTAGATGTGGGGAATGAGAATAAAGGGAGACTCTAAGATGATTCCTGGGTTTCTGGCTTAGGTGTCTCCATAGACAGTGATGTGATAGACAGATGTGGCATGAAGATGAGGAAACAAGCTTAAGGGGTAGGGAGATGATATATTTACATCTGGCAACTTTGAGATTTTCTTATTGAGACTAAGATCTGTGTGAACCATCCTGGTGGATATATCCAAACGGCAGCTGATTAAATGGCTAGGAGCTCAGGAGAGCAATCTAACCTAGAGAGGTACAGTTTCTAGCCATTGAATACCTAGGGCAAGATCACTCAGGAAGAAGATGGAGGGCGGAGGAAGGATCCTTTTTCTGACTTCCTAGATCTCTTCCTTCTAAGCACACATGTCCAGTTTCATGGGATTTCCACATCTGACTCCTTTACTCCATTTCTTTGTACTCTTCTAGGATCAGAGAACCTTACGCCACATCTTTCTGGCTTTCTTTCTAATAATTAAAAGTAACATGCGTAGGTGTAAGAATAATAGTGTTAAGATGTCTTACAACTTAGAAATGACTGTTTAGATGTTACTAAGATGAATGGTGAAATAAATCTAAAATTTAGAAAGTTATTCTTTCATTTTCCTGTTGTTTGAAAATACCTCTGTGGCTTCCATGCATTGCAAAATGCATGAATTTCAGCTTATGATCTTGTATGTGGCGCCATAAACCACCACCCATCCATTCCAACTAATAACATATTGTACAAATTGTTTTCATTTTGTCTTTTAGCCAAAGAAGATGCAATTGTTTTCTCATCTCATCTCATAGATTTTATCTTAAGAAAATGCCAAATTAAAAACATCCAAAATTCTAATCTACAATAAATAATGTATGCAGGAGTATCAGTTTTACCTAAGAATACCCTCTCTCTCCAAAAGGCTGCCTCTAGTTCAAATAAGTGATTCCATTTTCGTAAATTTAATTTACTCACAGCATTTTCATTATGCTGCTATAACATTTGAATGACAGTACACAACAATATTTCTGTGGCCCCAGCAAGCCACTTCTACTCACTGTCCATATTAGATGCATCTCCAGTTTTTCAGGGACGAGAAACCCTCACTCAGCCCCTGATGAGCACATCAACAAATATTTACTATTCTTTTATTAATCAATATGGGTGATAATTATGTGTCTCTGGCTCAGGGAGTGTTTCATCCAACTAAGCTCCTGCAATGGTTCTCTCACTTCATCTCTTATAGATTAACTTCTTTCCAAAATGTCATCATTCCTGTATCGGGTTCTCTTGGTACTTGGGCTTCATGCTGCAGTCCACTGTGCACCACCTGAAGGCAAAGTAACTACTTGCCATTCACCCCAACAAAATGCCATTCTCTATACGATGTCATCCATTAATGCTGACTTTGCATTCAACCTGTACCGGAGGTTCCCTTTTGTCCCCTGATAAGAACATCTTCTTTTCCCCTGTGAGCATTTCTGCAGCTTTGGCTATGCTCTCCTTTGGGTCCTGCTCCAGCACCCAAACTGAGATTGTGGAGACCTTGGGGTTCAACCTCACAGACACTCCAATGTTAGAGATCCAGCAGGGCTTCCAGAACCTGATCTGTTCACTGAATTTTCCAAAGAAAGAATTGGAATTGCAGATAGGAAATGCCCTCTTCATTGGGAAGCATCTGAAACCACTGGCAAAGTTCTTGGATGATGTCAAGACCCTTTATGAGACTGAAGTCTTTTCTACCAACTTCTCCAATGTTTCTGCAGCCAAGCAGGAGATTAACAGTCATGTGGAGATGCAAAGCAAAGGGAATGTTGTGGGTCTAATTCAAGACCTCAAACCAAACACTATCATGATCTTAGTGTACTATATTCATTTTAAAGGTAGGACTTTCAGATGTCAATTTCCAGTCTAGGGTTCAGATACTTGGGTGGAGTGCTGAGGGGAGATCATGGTCTCTTATTACTGGCATCAGTAGGTATCCCTCATATCACAGTAATCTGCTCCACTGGACATAGCTGTGAATAGCATTGGATCTTCCAAGATGGACACACAGCTCTGCGAATGAGTCCAGGAAATCTCTAGGGAGAGCTCCCTTTCAGAGAGGTGGGTGACAATGGTATGAACATCTTGCTTATAGCTGGCTAAAGATTTATGGTTTCCAAAAGACTTGGTGAGGTGGGACAAGCTTGTACTTGTCAAGTAGACATATTTGTATGTAAAGCCTACCGTGATTCTCACTTGCTGTGCACACTTAGGCATGTTACATACACACTTTTATCATGTATTATGCACTCACTGTGTACCAAATACCATCCTACATGTGTGGTATACACACACTGTCTCATCCAATTCTCATAAGTTTACACAGTTAATAAGTTTTAGAGCTGATATTCCCAGCAAGGTCTGTGTGAATCTAAACCTGATGCTTGTAGAAACAAGAATCATGTGACTATTTTCTAAAGGTACTGTGCTCAAGTGATTTCTCCTGGTTCTATAGTGTATGTCAGCCACATTGCTTGGAGGAGTTAACAACTGTTGGCCACAAACCACACATATACAGATTGGCTAAAACAGCAGAAAAGATCTGTTGTCTCATTTTAACCTAGTGTGTTGGATGTCCTGAAACCTTTTGATGGAAGAGAAAACTATGGCTCTGATGGGCTTAGTGTGGTGTAGTAGTTTTCAGCACAGACCATGGAGCCCAACAGCCCTGGGTGTGATTCCTGACTCTGCCACCTGTTAACTGGGAGACCATGTCAAATAACTTTCTCTGTCTGATACTCAGTTACTTGTAAAGCAGTTGACTTATAAAGCTGGTACCTAACTCTATGGTGGTCTTAATTACTAGATGACATGACTAATGGAAAAGTTCTTGTTGGCACTAATACCAGTTTAAAATAAACACCTCTCTTTCTTTGTGTTTTAAGCCCAGTGGGCAAATCCTTTTAATCCATCCAAGATAGAAGACAGTTCCAGCTTCTTAATAGACAAGACCACCATTGTGCCAGTGCCCGTAATATACCAGATGGAACAATACTATCACCTAGTGGATATGGAATTGAACTGCACAGTGCTGCAAATGGACTACAGCAGGAATGCTCTTGTACTCTTTGTTCTTCCCAAGGAGGGACAGATGGAGTCAGTGGAAGCAGCCATGTCATCTAAAACACTGAAGAAGTGGAACCACTTACTTCAGAAGGGGTAAATGCCTCAGAGGATGTGTGGATGGAAGGTGGGCATAACAGTGAAGGTGAGATTGAGTTCAGCAGAGACCCAAAGGCAGAAGAATCACCCTGAACTACCCAACAGCTATGTATGATCACTAGAATATGTCAAGAACATACCATCTAGCAGGCCCTTGGCTGGGCATTCTACACACTTTACATCATCAATACACATCAACAAACCTACAAAGGATGCAGTATAATTGGCATTTTTCCAATTAGGAAGTCAGGCCTTGAAAGATAAAAGGAGCTTCCCAAAGTCAGCCTGCTAGTAAATTGGTGCCTTCCTGGAGACAAACTATAACTCAAGGAACAGGTTGGATTTTGATTTTGAAAGGTGATTGGGCAGCCACTCTGGATTGGAAGTACAAGATAGAAAACCATGAAGCTCCTGGGTGCTACCCCTTAGCTTCATGCCACTGGCTCCCCAACCTTGGTTATTGCCCCAGAGATATTTTCTCTTGATTATAAAGGAGTTATATCTCTCTACTCCTAGTGTTTCAGCCTAACATTGGCTGAACTTGAGTGTATTCCTTTCAGAATAACTTCTTTAGGTTTGGTGCCATATATTGACTTATATAGTAATGGTTGTCAATACTCAGGGGAGAAGAAGAGTCCAATATGATACTAGCATGAGAGAGAGAAGGAGATAATCATGAGCTTGATGTGGTGATTGCCATGTGTCCCCTTCCTCTTTCCCCACAGGTGGGTTGACTTGTTTGTTCTAAAGTTTTCCATTTCTGCCACATATGACCTTGGAGCCACACTTTTGAAGATGGGCATTCAGCATGCCTATGCTGAAAATGCTGAGTTTTCTGGACTTACAGAGGACAATTGTCTGAAACTTTCCAATGTAAGTTGATAAACTAGAGTTCTTAAATGTATAAACTGGAAAGGGGATTAGGAGTTAATTAATTCAAGTTTATTATTTTACCAATTAGCAATCTGATGCCTAGAGAGGCAGTGTGACTCCTCCTAAGCTAGAATCACTCCAGAGTCATTCCCATTACTCCAAATAAGTAATTGTATCAATTTCTTCCCTCCTTGACGTTTATGTCCTAAAATTACTCTGATAGAACAGCTTAATGATCAGAAGTGACATTGGTGACATGCAGTTCTGGAGGAGGTGTGGGGAGGGAGTGCTTAAGAGATGACTCCTGGAGCAGCATGCCATAGAATGGATGCTCACCCAATGGCTAGCCCTAAAATCACTGGAGATTGATTGACTACATTTAGCCAAGGAGACTTCATATTCGAGCACCATCAACATAGTATAACAAAGGGGTGGCCCCATCTTTCCTTTCCCTTTCTTACTTATAGACCTTTCCAAAGACTGTTCCTGTTTCTTCAGAGACCAACAGGGTTTGTTCTCTCCACACAGGCTGCCCATAAGGCTGTGCTGCACATTGTTGAAAAGGGAACTGACGTTGCAGCTGTCCCTGAAGTTGAACTTTAGGATCAGCCTGCAAACACTCTCCTACACCCTATTATCCAACTTGATAGATCTTTCATGTTGTTGATTTTAGAGAGAAGCACCAGGAGTATTCTCTTTCTAGAGAAAGTTGTGAACCCAACGGAAATGTAGTTGGGAAAGAGGCCATTGGCTAATTGCACGTATGTATTGCAAAGGGAACTAAATAACTAATATAGCCTGGTGTGGTTGATGTGAGCTTGGATCTGCATTTCCTTGTGATGGGATGAAGATTGGACCCTGTCTGAACTTTGTTGGCTGTGGAAGAGGCCAGTCCTATGGCAGAACATTCTGAATGTCAATCAGTAATTCATTATTATCAAAAGCATGGGAAGGCTCCATTTTAGTATACTTCTCTTTGTCAGAACCCCCTTCAATTAGTTTGCTCTAATAAGTTTGACTGGCTTGAAAAATTCTCCCTTCTCTGTCTTATGGGGAATAGCTAAAAAGCAGGTCAGGTCTTCATATCCCAGTATTCCAATAAGCTCAATGGACATGAAGCAATGCAAATGTATTGTCTTATTTGTGAACTCAATCCCTTTCAACTGTCCCATGAGAAGGATTCTCTGTGTTCTTGCCAGATCTGCCATTGGTAGGTTGAATAAAGGTACTCCCACCATGGGGAATCGTTACAGACTGAGAGGGATGTAGCTTTTGTGACCGGACAAGCATGGGACACTACAGCTAGACAGAGTTAAACTCCCCTGTCCAACCTGATCTTTCCCCACCAAATTATATTTCCACCATGAAAATGTATAAACTGGGAGTGAAGAAAGAAAGTAACTCATTCACATCATATCCCATAGCCCCTCTTTTTCTGTATCCTAATCAGACTTCTTTCCATATATAGCACCCATGTCCCACTTGTTTAAATAGAAATCTCCTTTTTGACTCTACTTTGACTGAAGCTTGGTACTTTTGTATCCTCGGATCCTTCAACAACCTTCTGTCTACCTCTACATGCCAATTCATTCACACCTAACAAACTAGACTTTATCTCATTTAAATATACATTGTGTATATTTAAAACTTGTGTATAAATGGCACAATGAGGGGTAATGATGTAGTAGCTGAAATTCTAGTCCTGAGGTAAAACACTTCAGTGACAGAAAAATAGAAAAAAAAATGCAAAAGTACTGTTGCAGATGTTGTGCTTCCATATTGAAATAAATATTTATGTTTAGAAAAGTATGTGCACTATAAACATTCTAATTTTCACTTATTAGACCCATTTGCATGGAAGTTTGCTTATTCCAGGTATAGTTTACACTTTGCTTTTGTGTAAGAAATTTTTGAAGCCCAGAACAGGATCTCTGGTACAGAAAATTCATTATTAATATGGAGTTTTGTTTAACTAAAGTTACATTACAATCCTGACTCTGCTACTTAGTGTTTGGTGATCTTGCACAAGGCACTTAAACCCTGTACCTTATTTTCTTCATCCGTAAAATGTGAACCCTAAGAATATCCATGTCATTGGGGTTTTGTGAACCTTCAATGTTACAAAGCTTGTAGCACGTAATATGCTCATCACAAGCCTGAGACCTGATAAAAAGCCCTGTAAATATTAGTTGTTTCAATCATGTTGATCAACATCAGGCAGTGGGCTGGTATCAGAACCAGGACTGTAATGTGAGTCTCTTGATTTGCAAGTTTCTGTTCTGTAGCTAAGGCTCTACCTCCAGAGGCCAGAGTAAATGTAATATCAACTCCTTCCTACCCTCTACCCTCCATCAGAGCTTGTCCTGGAAGGAATATCAGTATCTTCAGAGGGAAGTCAGGGATTAGAAAGATGTCATCCCTCAAGTACTTTGTGTGTCTCCTTAGAGGCTAAACCTTGTTCAATCATTCTTTCCTGTAGCCAGATCACGAAGGGCTACCACTGTTTCTCGTATGAGTCACAGCCATTAGCAAACTAAGAATAGAATATAACTTCCTTAACCTCATGAAGGTTACCCATAAAATAACTAAAACATGTATCTCACTTAATAGAGAAAATTTGTAGCAGAATTTCTACTAAATTGGGAATAAGACAAGGATTCTCCATATTGTTGCTTTTATTAAACATTATATTGGAGATGTTAGTACAGCAAGATAAGAAAAATAAATAAACGTTATAAAGAATAGAGTGGTAAGGAAATCTGTCTACACAGAAAAAACAAGAAAATATATTAATAAATTCTTAGAACAAAAGACAGAAAACTTATTGGGTAACCAGCCACAAGAAAGTAGTGGTATGGATTGCATGGAATTTACAATTCTGCTTTCCTTTCTGCAATGTGATACAATTATAGACACATGGCTTCCCTGATATACTGCAAGTTCTAGCCTCCCTATCAGTTAGGTGTAGCCATGTAAGTAAATTCTCAGCAATGAAATATGAATGTAGGTGACACGCAACATCTATCAACTAGGACATTACAATACTTGGGAACTTCCTATACCCTTTTTCTGCCTTCTTTAAGCTGGATTGTAGACTTACTTATGATTAAGTTTGACCACAAGCAGATAAAGAGCTCCTTGCAGTCTTGTGAAACCTATGTACATCTTTTAAGAATAATGCTTTAAATGCTATGAAAAAGTAGGATTGCAATGCCACCAATAATATGGAAATACAATTATTACAATAATACTGAAATTACATCAGCAAGATGGCAGAATAGGAAGCCCTGGATACTCCTGCCCCACCTTCTTGACAAACACCAATTCAACAACAATACACAGACAAATTCCCTTTGTAAATATGCCCATTATTCAAAGCAGTACGGAGGTTCCACAAAATGGTAACAACAGAACTACCATATTATATAGCAATCCCACTTCTGGGTATTTATCAAAATAAATTGAAATCAGGATCTCAAATAGATATTTGCACACCAATGTCCACTGCAGCATTATTCACAATAGGCATGATATAGAGGCAATCTTAATGTCCATAGACAGATGAATGGATAAATGTTTCTACATACAATGGAATATTACTCAGCTTTAAAGAAGGAAATCCTGCCATTTGCAACATGGATGAACCTTAAGGACATTAAGCTAAATAAAATAAGCCAGTCACAGAAGTACAAACACTATTATTCCACTTATATGAAGTCTCAAAATTAGTAAAACTCATAGAAGCAGAGCATAGAATGTTGATTACTAAAGACTGCAAGAAGGGGGAAATGGAGAGTTGTTATTAAATGTGTATCAAGGTGCTGACAAATTCTGTTTCTAGCAAGGGCTCTTTTCCTAGCTTGAAGACGGCCACCTTCTCATTCTGTTCTCATATAGTCTTGCCTTGGTGCATGTAGAGAGAGTGAGAAAGAGAGAGAGAGAAAGAGAGAGAGAGAATAAGAGCTCTCTTGTGTCTCTTCTTATAAGGACACTAATCTTATCAGATTAGATAAGATTATGAACTCACGTAATCTTAATTACTACCTGACTCCAATACAGCCACTCTGGGGATTAGGGCTTCATTATGAATATTGGGGGTACACATAAAATCATAAAAGCCCAATGCTGTTTCTTTTCCCTCCTCTCTCAAGCCATTTTTCAGCCAGCTGAGGAGGCCTGTTCTGCTTTCCTGGTGTGTGTGTGATGTAGTCAGTCTTGACACCTGACCCAAATTTTGGGTGAGAATCCATCCTGTGTCTGTAGGATGGCCCCAGCTGATGATGTTAATTCCTCTTCTTGTCTGCTATTTCCTGCACATAAAGATCCTGAAGTGTTCAGGCAGCATCCATAGCTTATTGTTCAAGGGGACTCTTGCTGAATTTCATGGCAGAAGTGGTTTTCCTTTGGTGATCATGACTTGCAATGCTACAAAGCCCAGAGTTGTAGAGACAAGTTGCAATGTCCCCCAGTGGATCATTTAGAGTAATGTGAGTGTGCTCACTCCATTTTCCATCAATTGCTTCCTGACTCATAAATTCTTCCTACTGGGAGCACACCATCATATAGTGGTCTCTGATTAAAGTTAGTATACTGTGCCTTGGAAGAAGGAATCCAGTTTTGTAAAGTATCACCTCTGAGCTGGTGCTTTATGTAAGCCTTCATCAGGTCATTCTGATGCTCTTTTATGACAGCAGCTTCCAAGTGCTACATGGTTGGTCCCTGACTTATGATGGTCTGATTTACAATTTTTTAATGGTATGATGGTGTGAAACATTTCTGTTTTCACTTTCAGTATAGTATTTAATAATTTATATGAGACACCCAACACTTTATTTTAAAATGGGCTTGTATTACATGATTTTGCCCGACTGTAAGCCAATTTGATATATGATGGAATTGGAGTAACAAATCTTTGGGGAAAAGATGATTACGTCTATACTGGCAGTAGAACAATGGACTCACTTATCATGTAGAAAAATTATGAGAACCCTACCTTTTGCCACATACTAGAATAAATTCATGATGGATTAGAGACTCAAATGTAAAAAGTAAACTTTAAAATATTCATAGCATATCTTATAAAATAACAAATAGGGAAGGATTTTTGAAATAATAACAAAAGTAAAACACATACAGAATAATACTGGAAAATGTAACCTCAAGAATTGACAAAATACATCTTAAACAAAGTAAAAGTATAATTATAGACAAGAATAAGATATTTGTAATAAGTATACCAGGTATATGATTAGTGATATAATAAATGCCAACAAAAGCAATAAGAAAATGATACATATGTAAGAGAAAAAATTGGCAAAAATTAGAGAAACCAGTGCTGATGGAGAAAAAAATATTGCCCAATACACCTATGGAAAATGCTAGTAACTGGACCTTCCAAAGATTAATTGAAACTATATCCCTGTAGGTGGGGCCTAGGCACATATGTTTATTAGTTGGTTGGTTTTTCTGCTTTGCTTTATCTTAATTTTTTCTTTCTATTGTAGCATATGATGCATACAAAATATACACAAATCATAAGTATTAGCTCAATGAATTTTAACAAAGAGAACATATTCATGTAATCAGCACTCAGATCAAGAAAGAGAGCCTTATCTATGCCCCAGAAGTCCCTTTCATGCCACCTTATGCTTATTAACCTCCCAAGTGTAATTATCCTGATTCCTAATATCACACATTACTTTGCCTGTTTTTAAATATTTACATAAATTGAATTATTTAACATACTCTTTTGCTGTTTTTCTGCTTTCCATTCAGCATTAGATGATTGCTTATAGTTACAGAGTTTTCAGTCTTATTGTTATATGGTGTTTTGTTTTATGCAAACACATTTTGTCTATCCCTTCTAAATGTTGATGGATATTTACACAATCTCTAGTTTGTGGGCTTTTATAAATAATATCTCTCTAAGCATTCTTAAGCAGGTCTGCTAGTGAATAAATGTTTGCTTTCCTGATGGGTGTAAACCAATGGATGGAATTGCTGAGTGACAGGGTGTGCGTATAATCAGCTTCCATAGGTACCCCTCTGTCTTTGCCTGAATCTGGATTGTTAGCATCTAGGTACATTCTGTTTGATTGGCATTTTTTTCCACTGGGAAAGCTGTTGCAAATTCAGCACGACTTGCAAGATTTCCATATCTATCTATTTGGGTTCTTACCACTTTCCCCGAAGTGCCTGTGTCTCCTAACAGGGGAAATCTATGTTTCCTAAGGCTCTTCCTGGGGAAGTCTTTGCTTCCATGGAGTCTCAGGAGGTAAAGACTTCAGAGTGGCCTTAATAGAGTATATGGAATTCCATTCTGCTTTTCAGAGGCATTTCTACTTATATTTGGCCTTCATTCCTATACAGCTTTGGAAATTAGCAAATGCCTTGAGCAAGGTTCTGGTTGTGTGATTGAGTCTCCCCATGTCTTCAAATTTGTCATTCATTTTCCTGTGAACACCAAAAGCTCACCTAGTTTATTGATTCCCCAGATGCTGCCTTTGGCTGGAACTGGCAAAATCTCCCTGGGAGCAGGGGGAACAACAAATTACAGATTCTCAATACAACTTGAAAAGATTTTATTCTCTGGAATCTTTTTCAATTTTGTCCTCATTGCTTCTGCAGGTTTCAGATACATTTAAAATTAGATTTTAGTAATCTATCTGGCTTTTCTAGGTGTTCTTTATAGAAGCACTGACCTACCAGGAACTACTCCATCTACGTGAAATGAGAAACATTTATGTGTTCTTTAAAATTTTCCAATGTTATTTGAATGCATAGAACCCACTGAGAACCACTGTCTTAGAGAAACATTTGCAAGTATATACTTAGAGACATATGTCAGGAAGTTCATGGCAGCAATGCTGTAAGGGAAAAAATGCAAAAAAACTGAAATATCCACCAATAAAGGAATGGATGACTAAATTCTATAATAGTAACATTCATATGATGGAATATTGTTTTAGCACCCAAACTAATAAATTAGAACTACATGTCTAAATATAAATATATCTCAAAAATCTCAGAAAATAATGCTACCTTGTTCCTGGAAATGGGTCCCGATCCAAATCCCAAGAAAATGTTATTGGATCTCAATCAAGAAAGAATTTGGGGCAAGTCCACAGTGCAAAACAAAAGCAAGTTTATTAAGAAAGTAAAGGAACAAATAATGGTTACTCCATACACGTAGCAACGGCTTGGACCACTCAGCTGCTTATACTTATTGTTACTTCTTGATTATATGCTGAACAAAGGGTGGATTATTCATGAGTTTTTCCTTGAATTTCCTTGAAGCTGAGGGTTCCTCCCCTTTTTAGACCATATAGGGTAACTTCCGGATGTTGCCATGGCATCTGTAAACTGTAGTGACTCTGGTGGGAGTGTCTTTTCACACGCTAATGTATTATAATTAGCATATAATAAGCAGTGAGGACAACCAGAGGTCACTTTTCTTGCCATCTTGGTTTTGGTGGGTTTTGACGGCTTCTTTACTGCATGCTGTTTTATCAGCAAGGTCTTTGTGACCTGTATCTTGTGCCTCCTTCTGATCTCATCCTGTGACTGAGAATGCCTAATCTCCTGGGAATGCAGCCAAACAGATCTCAGCCTCATTTTACTCAGCCCCCTATTCAAGATGGAGATGCTCTGATTCAAGTGCCTCTGACAACCTGGTAAGAATCAAACTGAAGAACAAAACAAAGTATAATACTATTTACATCACTTAGAACACCATACAAAATAATATTTTAGTTCTGGAGATCTCTTGTAAAATATGGTGACTATAGTTAAGAATAATGAATTATATACTGGAACATTGCTAAAAGAGTAAGTTTTAAATGTTCTTGTCACAAAAAATGATAGCTATGTGAAATGATGAATTTATTAATTAGCTTGGTTGTGGTAACCATTTTGCGATGTGTGTATATATATATATATATATATATATATATATATATGTCAGAACATTGCATTGTATAATAAATATATATTTTTATTTGTCAATTTTAATTCGAAAATATTTTTTAAAAACAATACCTAAATAAGTCATGAATACACATATATGAAGTAAAAGTATAAAAATGTGAACTGGAAATACATGCATCAAATTTATGTTAATGCTTACTTCTAGGGGAAGACAAGTGGTGATGTGATTGAGTAAAGGAATAAAGAGGAAGTCAACTACATCTACAATTGTTTAGTTCATTTTTATTTATTTCTCAAGGAGTAAAAGAAAATATAAACATTTTTTAGTACTGTGTGATTTGCATCTGGGTGCGGTTATATTATTCTCAGTACTTCTCTTCAGGCTTGAAACTTTTAAGCCTTAAGAAAGAAAACTCAGTTTAAATATAACCTTTCTGGTGAAGCGATTACTGATTCCTCAAGAAAACTCTATAACTCTTGTCTAGCTATACCCACAGGTTTTCCTACCTGACATTTATTGTTATAGCACTAATCACAACCTGTTTTAATAATCTATTTGTTCACATGTTGCTACTGCTATATTAAAAGTTACATGACGAACTAACTAAAAATAAGGTGAATAATTAAGGCTGAGTGCGGTGGCTGACACCTGCATTCCCAGCACTTTGGGAGGCTGAAGTGAGTGGATCACCTGAGGTCAGGAGTTTGGGACCAGCCTGGCCAAATGGTGAAACTCTGTCTCTACTAAAAATATAAAAATTAGCTGGGCGTGGTGGCACACACCTGTATCCCAGCTACTTGGGAAGCTGAGGCAGGAGACGGAGGTTGCAGTGAGCCGAGATCATGCCCCTGCACTCCAACCAGGGCAACAGAGTGAGATTCTGTCTCAAAAATTTAAAAAATGGTGAGTAATTTAAGAGAATTAAATCAGAATAACAAGAGGTAGGGTCCAGGCATGAAAACTTTTAAGCCTCCTAGGTGATTCTAAGGTGCAGCCAGGGCTAAGAACCACCGGTATTCCTGAAGAGAAAAAATTGGGTTGCCCTTGTTACCTTTTGTGTCTAACACATATTACAAGGAATGGCATAAAGCTAGTTATTTGGCCTCTGTCATCTTAGAACAGCACCTGTGGTACTCCTGTTAATATTAACTTACATTCATCCATTTCATAAGACAAGGAACAAAAGTAAGTCCCTAGCAGCTACAGACTTGGTGAAAGCAGCATGTGCCCCTGGAAGGTCATCTTAAGTCACAGCTTCTCTCCTTGTTCCAAGGGATTACTTCCTTGAAAGGTCTTGTCTGGTTCTGATCATAGGTCATTTGATCATTGACTGCATGCTTTGCATATAGCATCTGCTTTGGAAAAGGTGATGGATTATAGCATACAAAACAAATGTAACTGTATTTTCTGAGGCCAAATAACTTTCACGTGTAGTTCTTTAAAATTTTTCTTTCTTACAGTGTCTGTGTTGGCTAATCTTTTGTCAGCTTGACTAGACTGATACTGGTTTTTTTGTTGTTATTGTTAAATACCAGTGTAGATGTTGCTGTGAAGTTATTATTTACATGTGATTAACATTTACATCAGTAGAATTTTGATACAACATATTACCCCTCGTAATGTGAGTTGGCCTCATCCAATCAGTTGAAGACCTTAAGAGAAAAGATTGAGGAACTCTCCTGGGTCTCTACCTTGCCAGCCCTGATGATTTATTTCAGATTTGCCAACCTCACAATCACATAAGCCAATTCTTTAAGTGTCTCTCTCTCTCTCTCTCTCTCTCTCTCTCTCTTGCTCCATATATAATGTTTCTCTTGAGCAATCTTGGTTTGGGGACATCTCCCTGAAGTAGCTTTTGAAAGTCTAAAAAATGTTGCTTTATTTTCCTATAACTGCATTGAACTTTGCTCTTAACCGCACAACCCTTTTAATTGCATGTTAATGTATCTAGTCACTTCAAGGCAAAGTTAGTCAATTATGAACTCTTCCTTTCTCTTTTGGATGATACATTACCATGTTCAAGCATTTGTCTCACCTTTTTTCTACTTCCTAACCCTCACAATGATTTAAGTAACATAGAAGGAGGGGACTTGCTCATGTATTGCCTTGATATCGTGGGAGAGGCTTATTGTCCAAGGTGCGTAGCCTCGGTCCACATTGATTTCTGCTGCTATTTTTTTGTCACACTCGCCACTACTCATTCCTACTGACATTGGTTCAGTTGGTTCCTGTCCTACATGACCTTTAATTCATAGAGGCCCACTTACTGCATTGTCTTGATGCCAATATCAAGTTCTTTTTCAATACTCTGGCTCTCCTTCAACCTTTTAGGAACCCCTTCCCCTAGAGACATGAAGACTGAGAGCTGCTGTCCACATATCACAAAGAGATGCCAGGATTTTTGTGAGGCCGTTCTCATGAACACGTACCTCAATACGTCTCTCAGCCATTGCTACTCTTCTGAAACACTGTATTGGATGTGTGGCTTATCCACACAGGTTTTAAATTTCCAGGATGACATTGAAATATAGTCAAATTGTCAGAAAACAATGACAAAGAGAATCTTGAGACCAGCAATAGAAAAGCAACTCATCAATTCTAAGGGCTCTTCAATAAGAGTAAGACCAGATTTTTTTTTTTTCTCAAAAAACATGGAGGTCAGGAGGAAATGGGAGGACATGTTCAAAACACCAAAAGACAAAAAAAGTTTAACAAAGAATTTTATATACAAAAAAACATCCTTCAAAGTGAAGCAAAAAATAAGGTAGTACCAGAGGAACAACAACAACAACAAAAAAAAACACCTGAGGGAGTTTGTTATTAGTAGACCTCCCATATAAGAAGTGGAAAAGAGGTTAGGTTGAATTAAAAAAAGAATCAGGGAGTAACCCAAATCCACATGAAGAAATTAAGAACTATATTAAAGTTAACCACAAAGGAAAATTAAAAATTCAATATTAATGTATTTTTGATTTGTAACTCTTGTTTTCCTATATTATTTAAAAGAAAACTGCATAAATCAATATTTATAAATCTATGGTGATGGGCACACAATGTATAAAATAAAGATGCAACATGTGGCAATAACATTACAAAGCAGGAGACACAGCTATATAGAAACTTTTTAAAAAATATATAAGTATGTTGATATTAATCCAAACTAGATAGTTGTAAATTAAGATGTTAATTGTAGTCCCAGCAACCACTAAGAAAATAGCTAAAACATATGGAGTAAATTACCAGAGAATTAAAATGATAAACTAGAATATATCCATTATGAAAAAAAGCCCATCAAAAAAAGAAAGAAAGAAAGAAAAAAGAAGAAAGAAGAAAAGCCCATCATCACTGGTTATTGGAGAAATGGAAATTAAAACCACATTGAGACACCGTCTCATGCCAGTTAGAATGGTGATCATTAAAAAATCTGGAGACAACAGATACTGGAGAG